>PVKS010021841.1:0-34588 GCA_004027875.1 Aplodontia rufa | reverse complement strand
TTTATAATTAAAAAAGACCCAGTAAGCATGGGCCATAGCCTAAATATGTGCTAATTTTATTGGTGGAAATTTCTGTGTTTGCCTTTCACTGCCCTCTGTAATCTGGCTCTGTCATTGTCATCTGATCTTACCAAGCTTCGTGCACTTTCCAGCAGGTCTCTTACCTTCCTTGTGGCATCACCCCCCACCCACCCCCAGCCCTACTCCATCTCTGTCAGTCAGTGCCTGATTCTTGCCATTTCTCCTCACTGGGTGACTTCCTTCTGCTTGTCCATTTGTCTTCTAGCTTCACTGTCTCCCCAAAATCCCAACCCACGAAATGTCCAAAGCAGTTGAAGTTCTTGCAAAGATGGGAAGTCTGTGAAGGTCCTTGCCTTAATTATTTTGGCATCTGTAATAAAAATGACAGCTGATGAGCAGATGTTAGACACTCTGCTAGGTGCTTTGCAGGAATATTTAATTCTCACAGCATATCTATGGAAAAGAAACCGTTACCACACGTTACACAGGAGAGGTATTTCAGGATGCTTTTGGCTCCAAGCAGTAACAAAGTGCTACAAAAAACAGTTTGAACAGTTAGGAAAGCTTTTTATCTTAAAGAAGTCAGGAGGGATGCTAGGTGGTGCCAGCAGGGATCTAGGTAGCTGCCATTTTCCCTATTTGTTTTCCTCAGTGCTTTTGTTGGTTTATCTTTTTCAGCTGACCCCCTTACCAGTGCCAAGGTGACTGGCATGGTCCCATGTGCCATATCCAGGAGTGATAATATAGACTCCGTGTGCACGTTGGTGGCAGGTTCTCAGTAGATTTCCTAAAGCTGTGGGTCATTTGGGTCTTAGGCTTGTTCCCAAGCCAGTCACTAGTAAAAGGAATGGAACCAGTAAGACTGGCTCAGACTAGTCAAGGTTCAGCCCCCGGGGCTGGAGAAGGCCTGGCTTCCTTTAGTATCTTGACACCTGGTCCGAGGAAGAAGAGGGGACTGGTTCAGTGAGCTATGTAACTTGCTCAAGGTTGCAAGTCAGGTATGAACAAGGATTCAGACCAACAGCTGGCTGCCTGGAGGCCATCTGTTGGTTGAGTGAAGTTGGTTGCACATTCTTCTGGGTCTGGTGTGCAGGTCTGAGTGATCTTGAAGGTGCTTTTTCCTGTGGATTCGGAAGTCTCCCCACTCTAGGCCCCTTTCCATTGTTGTTTTGGTTCTTCTGAAGTCTTCTTTTTTCCCATGTCCCTTAACCATGGTCCTCTGACACCCAGCTGCTGCCTCCCATTTGTAGACTTCATGCCCTTACCTGGAAGAAGGCCCCTTTGGCCGGGATGGCCCGAGGCCTCATCATCTAGCTGCTGAGGCTCTGGCGGGCTCCTGTTGGAGATTCCTAGAGCCCATAAAGTTGGTGCAAAGTCTGTTCAGGATCTAGGAGAAGGAGCCATGCCTTTGGGATGGGGCTGGGACTGCAGTGAGAGTGGGGATTTGTGATCAGCAGTGGGAACACTGGGGCTTGGAATGGGGGCATCCCTGCAGAGCCTGTGTCACTCAGGAGGTGCTTTCCTGCAGATGCTCCAGGACTGCCCCAAGGCCCGCAGGGAGGTGGAGCTGCACTGGCGGGCCTCCCAGTGCCCACACATCGTGCGCATTGTGGACGTCTATGAGAACCTGTATGCGGGCAGGAAGTGCCTGCTGATTGTCATGGAGTGGTAAGCAGCTGCTGTCATGCGTCCTGCCCAGCCTGTCCCCACCACGCTCAGGCACCTCTCCCTCTGGACAGCCCAGTGTGGACCTGAAGCTTGGAATGTACATGCTTGGCTTCCTGGGGCAGTGGAGCATGTCCGTGGGTCATCACCTTCCCCAGACCTCAAGGTGGCTTTCTTTCAGTTTGGATGGTGGAGAATTGTTTAGCCGGATCCAGGACCGAGGAGACCAAGCGTTCACAGAAAGAGGTAGAAAGGGTCTGTTGTGGGGACAGGCTTGGTGGGCATGGCATTTGGGGACTGTGGACCTCTATAGGAGTTGCTCTTGGGAAAGAGGCTGAGGCTGCCTCCTTGGCTCACTGCCTGAGGTATCAACCTCATTTGATGGGGACAGCTCCTGGCCTCTTTGTTTCTGGGGTGGGTGATGGGTGTGGGGGCCTCAGACCGCATGGGGGTGCTGCTGTATGGGGTTTGCAAACCTAGCGACACATCTTTGTGACTTTCTTCCACACCCCCACCTCTCCCCTCCAGAAGCGTCAGAAATCATGAAGAGCATTGGCGAGGCCATCCAGTATTTGCACTCAATCAACATTGCTCATCGGGATGTCAAGGTACCAGCTCTTCATGCCCCATGCTTGGGTGCTTTGTAGGCTGTGGGGGCAGGACTGTGGCAGCCCTAGAGGGGGTTGCTAGAGTCTCTCTGCACCCTGGCTGCCTGGTTCCTGAGAGTGGCATGGCTCAGAGTGTCATTCTCTGCCCTGAGGGGCCCTGCTTTCTCTGTCCATGGACAAACTGCAAACCAGTAGTGAAGCCCTGTCTGGTTCTTCCTGTCAGCACCTTGGTTTTTCTGTGCCTGTAGTGTTCATGCAGGCCCATCCCTTCCTGGGTGTTCTGAGAGCTCTGGGATGGCAAGGGCTGGTCACACTAAGTCAGTGTTCCCCACAGTGTACAGCACCTGGAGCGGGACAGGTGGCTCTTGGGCAGATGGAAAGGTGCAGTTGTCACCCTCTAGGTTTCTGACGGCCCCTCCAGGGTTTGGCTAAGGTGGACACTTACCTGTCTCTCTCTCTGTAGCCTGAGAACCTCTTATACACCTCTAAAAGACCCAACGCTATTCTGAAACTCACTGATTTTGGCTTTGCCAAGGAAACAACCAGCCATAACTCTTTGACCACTCCTTGTTATACGCCATACTATGTGGGTAAGTCCAGAGGAGGCCCAGGGGCCTAGTGCTTCCCCAGGACTTTCCTCACTCTCTCCTCTTGCTGATCCTGGGGGAGTCTTTCTGGTGCTGGTTCTGATAGGATTCCATGAGAAGTAGGCAGAAGTAGGGATTTCAGAATTCCCCCAACCCAGAATGGTCAGAAGTGTCAGAGGAAGGTAGGGGATGTAGCTCAGTGGCAGAGTGCTTGCCCAGCATGTGTAAGGCCTTGGGTTCCATCCCTAGCACAACCAATATAAGTAAATAAATTAAAACAACAACAACAACAACAAAAAACTGTCAGAGTTAAGCTAGGACCTGAGATCACAGGCAGGATTTTCAGCAAAGCTCAGTCTCTTCCTGAGAAGAACCATAGTTTCCATCAGGTTCTCAGTAGAGTATAGGACCCAGATTTGGCTCTGGGGTCTCAGGTGACTGGCCCAGAATAACATGTTTGTGAAATTAAATTGCCAGCGTGATTCTGGCAGTCTCTGTGGTTTGGGAGTGTTTCATGTTAAGATTCTGGCTGCAGTGTTTAGAGCCTGGAGGGGGATCCTCTGCTCTCCTCCCACTCCTGCTGCGGTCCCATGGTCCCATTGTGTTGGGCTAAAGGGTTGTGTGGGGAGCACAGAGAAACTGGGGTAGGTCACAGTGTTCCTATCCACATGGATCTTTGGTTTGCAGCTCCAGAAGTGCTGGGCCCAGAGAAGTATGACAAGTCCTGCGACATGTGGTCCTTGGGTGTCATCATGTACATCCTGTGAGTGTGCCGGGGAGGGGACAGGGTGGGTCGGGCTGCAGTGGGGCAGGCAGCCAGGGAGGTTTGCACTTCTCCAGGATGAGAGGGAGAGGCAAGTGTTAGCATTCCCCTTTAGGACGGGAGATTCCCTGGGAACCCCCTGCATACCGCCCCCTCCCAGGGCTTAGTGGATTCTGGTTGCTCTGTGGTGGGGAGGAACTGGCTAACGGACTAGATGGTGTGTGGTTAAGATACTTGGTATGTTGGATTCCCGAGCGCTGTCTTTGACTTTGTGTTGTGCTGTATTGACAAGTCCATTGTGACTTTGACAAGAAGAGCCTGTTTCTCACCCTGTTCCAGGCACAGGGCCACTAGATAACACCTGCTGTGTCCCCTTCTTCTCGCCTCTGTTCAACACAGGCTGTGTGGGTATCCCCCCTTCTATTCCAACCATGGCCTTGCTATCTCTCCGGGCATGAAGACTCGCATCCGAATGGGCCAGTATGAATTCCCCAACCCAGAATGGTCAGAAGTGTCAGAGGAAGGTAGGGACCCAGACTGTGGGACAAGGGGGAGAGCCCATGCCTGTGTGTATGTGTATAGGTGTGTGCGCACACACACATGCACTCGCATGTGTGGGCATCCGTCTCACGTGACTGGTAGGACTGTGGGCCTGCGTCTGTGCCTGTACCTGCTCATGTGCCCTGCGTGAAGGGCCTGAGCTGGGCCAAGGCTGTGGGGCTGTGTAGGGTGTATCAAGTGGTATAGCATAGTGGTCTTTGGGGCCACTGCTGTTGGGCATTCTGCCTCCATGCCACCCCCTTTTGAGCCTGTTTTCCTCTGAACACTGAGGAGTAGCATGGGGAGTGACCCCTGAGCTGTCTTTGTCCCCTACCCCACCCCGCAGTGAAGATGCTTATCCGGAACCTACTGAAAACAGAGCCCACTCAGAGAATGACCATCACGGAGTTTATGAACCACCCCTGGATCATGGTAAGCCTGGTAGACACGGAGACCTGGGTCCAAGGGGACTGTCCCTCAGATGGGTCCTTAGCTGGACTTTACCTGCCCCAGGCTTTCACCAGGATTCCTTTTCTCTCTCCTCAGCAATCAACAAAGGTTCCTCAAACTCCACTGCACACCAGCCGGGTCCTGAAGGAGGACAAGGAACGGTGGGAGGATGTCAAGGTGAGGGTGACACAGGGTGGGAGGGCTTAGGGGAGGCAGCTTCCAGGGAGTGCCCAGCGTGAGCGGTGGCCCTGGCTGGGTAGAGTGCTTCTGTGTCCTTTGTAGCAGTGTCTCCCTCAGAGCAGGGACTCTGAGCCACTTTGCTGAGGCTGTAGGCAGAAGTTTTGTGTGCCTGTTAAATTCCACTGTAGCTCTTTTCTATAAGCCATCTATTCTTAGAGTCCCTAATGGGGACCTTAAAGTCCATCTAGGATGGTCACCTCATTTTGCAAATGAGGAAACTGAGGCCCAGAGTGGGAGAGTTCTAGGCTGCACAGTTGACAACTGACTGGGACCTGACCCAGGGTGCAGACTTCCATTCCAGGGCTCTTTCCATCTTCTGCAGGGTCATAGGAGGGATCCTGGGACAGCAGCAGTATGGTGGCTGGGCTCTGCTGACCCAGTGCCGGGGGATGCTTCTGTCAGCAGCGTGGACCCACTAACTGGCCTATTTTTCTCTCCCTCTATCCACTCTGCCCCCTCCTTCTGCCTGGCCTGTGTCTCTTACCTCCCGCTTTTGTGCACCCTGTCACGCCCTCTGGCTTTCTCTCTTTCTGTGCCTTCCTGGTGCCATTCCCCAACTGCCCCTGTCCTCAGGAGGAGATGACCAGTGCCTTGGCCACCATGCGTGTCGACTATGAGCAGATCAAGATAAAAAAGATTGAAGATGCATCCAACCCTCTCCTTCTGAAGAGGCGAAAGAAAGCTCGGGCCCTGGAGGCTGCGGCCCTCGCCCACTGAGCTGCTGCGCCCTCCTGCCCACTGGAGGACAAGCAATAACTCTCTACATGAATAGATTTTTTTAAACGAAGAGACACAGAGTGTCCACTTCTGCCTCTTCTCCTCCACAGCTGCATGGAGCCTGGGACTGCGCCAGGGGTGGAATCCTTCTTTCGGTTCTGGCCACCCGAGAGGGAGGGGCTTGGAGGCTGTGAGAGAAGGGAGCAAGGTGCCCTCGAACCTGTGCTCATTTTGCAATTTTATCAGTGATTTGACTTACGAGTTTTTATAAAACCTCTTGTGTTGTCCTTTCCCTTGCTCCCCTTCCTTTCCACCAGACACCTTCTCCTCTGGATACTGCAAAGGACTGGGGCTTGTCCAAGGGTATTTGTGGAAACTGTTAGAGGGAGTGGCCCTGAATTATCCCATCTGCCCTCAGGTTTTCTCACTACAGTCCTGGGTCCCCACTGGCTTAGACATCCTGGGGGCTCAAGGCTGCCCTTGGCAGGGCTGCCACCCACCTCCTCTAGGAGCCCTCAGGTGTCACCAGTGTGCTGGACAGATAGGAGTGAGTGTGTGCGTGTATGCATGTGCGCATGCCCAGATCTATCCTGGGACTGTGCATTTGAGGGGCCGGGCAGGCAGGGTTCCCTCTCCCTCCCTGCCTGCACTGAGCCTGCCTAAGTGCCTGGGAAGCCTGTCCGGATCCAGAGCCAGGCCCCTGGTGGCCTGTTAGCTGGGTTCCAGGAGGCAGAGAGGAGTGATTTGGGCGCTGGCACAGTGCTCAGGAAGACTGGACCCCTCAGGACCCCTGCCTGTGTAGTGCTGGTCCTAGGGCCTCTTGAGGCACTGACCTACCACATAGCCTCTGTTTCCCCTTCTTGCCATTATTAACCCATTGTTGTTGATTTTTCTTAAATTTTTAGCCATTTCTCAATGGGCTGCCTCTCAGGTCCTATGGGTGAGCCTGGGCAGCTCAGACTGCAGAGCTTTTGTGTTTCAAGCATCTCTCCTGGGCTCTGGGGCATCAGCCAGCTACCCTTTATGGGCAAGGGTAGGACCACTTTCGTGGTCCTCCCTCAAATTTCCACTGTGTGGCCTAGTGGGTGGGGGCAGTCTTCGCACCAAAGATGTCCCCACTCTTCCCCCTGCCCATTAGCCACTGTGTACCTGCCTCCAACTCAGCTTCTGAGGAGAGGGGGCACCCCAGTATTGAGCAGCAGTGTGGGAGAGCCCTCAGTGCCATGGTCCCACATTCTTCTCTCCCTTGGAGGAGAGGGCAGCTCCCTCAGGGGCTGGAGGTGGCCTGGGTCTTCTCTGGTGCCTATAGCACCTCCCTTGTCTGTAATGGTGTGTCAAGCACTCAGACTGTTGTAAACTGTTGTTTTGTATGAACGAATTTGTCTTTACTAAACAGATTTAATAGTTGAAAGTTTTTCTTTCTCTTTCTTCCTGAGGCTCGGGTCCTCATCCCTCACCTCTACTCTTCCTACTCTTGGAGAGATTTTGTGCCCTGGGGTCAGTGCGGTGCCCTGGGAGGGGAAAGGAGGACACTGTGGAGACCTTAGAAGGCATCTGGTATGGGGACCATGAATGCTGCCCTCCTTGAGATCCTGGGACAGGTGGCGGGGGCAAGGAGGACTAGGACACCCTTCCTCTTTTGCCAAACACTGACTCAGGAATCAAGCTGCTTTTCATCACATGATCCTTTGATCTATATAGCCACTGTCAGGCGCTGGCATTCTCAGTCTGAGGTCCCCACCCACTGATGTGGAGCCCTGGGAGGAAGGGGTAGTGATGAATTGGGTTTCAATCCTGGAGAGATGAGGGGAGTGGGTCCATGTAATACCTAAGAATTCCAGAAGGGGGCGATAGTGCCCAGGCAGAAGCCAAGGTACTATAGCGCAGAGCTGAAGGAGACCTGGGTTCCAGCCACCCTGTCTCAACTGTCACAGGATGACCTGATTTGTGGTAGGGCCTAGAGTAGAAGCTGGTCTACTAACCCCAGTGTTTCTCTCTCAGATCACTTGACCTGTGCCACCCTCAGAACGGGTAGGGGAGAAAGGCCAGGCCGGATGATTTTTTTTATCCCTGCTTCATGGGAGAGGAAATGGACAGAGACCTGGAAGCCCTGTGCTGGAGGTCAACAGCTGTTGGTGTGTGTTGGTGTGGACTAGAAATCAGGCCTGGGATCTCAGGGTCTAGGTGATCTCTGTCGTGCACCAGCCTCCTCCTTGGAGCAGAAGCTTGCTTATTCCCTCAGCCATCAAAGGGATATTGCGTCCCATCCTTCCACTTGTGCGGAAGGTTATTTCCTGCCTGGAGACCCTCCCATCATGGAGAGCTCTGCTCAGAACCGACCAGCCTGAACTTTAACTTTCAGAGAAATAGAGGTTTTTGTCTGCACTTACACAGGTTCAGAGTGATAAGGACCCAAGGAGAAGAAGGAGAGGTGTAAGGGAGGGAGAGAGGGAAGGTTGTCATCAGGGGTCCCTGTCTTCAGAAGCTGTTAAGTCCCTGTGGCTTCCATCATCAGTGGAGTGGCAGTGATCTAGGCGGGGCCCATCCTCCTGCTGAGAGCTTGGGGTGAGTCTCCAGGCTCTGGGGTGAGGGGGCACTTGGGTTGATAAACAATAACAGTAAATTTGGGGTTTTCCTTTGGGTTGGAGACAGGAAATGCAGAGGGCTGTGAATGACGAGTGGGTAGGTCAGGTCTGCTCAAGGTGTGAAGAAAATTGTTATTCAAGGGAGGAGGATGAGGTTGGTAGGGCTGGGGAAAGTGGGTGTCCCGCTGTGGTGAATGCAAACAAACCCCACTGGGCACTGCCAGGGTGGGGCTGCGGGGGTCTGGAGGAGTGGAGACAGAAGAGGCTTAGTGAGCAGAGAACATAATTCCTCCCTGTCTCTCGAAGCCTACATTTAGCTCCCCAGACGCCCCAGGGTGACACTGGCTGAGTTTGAGAGTAGCTGTTCTTTAGAAAAGACATCAAGCTCCAATTTTGGGGGCCTTTCTGTACCTTTCTCCGCCTCTCCTCTCCCTGCACTGAGATTAGAGTGGAGAGGCCCAATGTGCTATAGCACTGAATATCCAGACTCTTTTTTTTTTTTAAGAGAGAGGGACAGTGAGAGAGACAGAGAAAGAGAGAAACAACTTTATTTAGTTTTTCACATGGCCTTAGTTGCTCCAACACTCAGTTGTGTATGTGGTGCTGGGGTTTGAACCCGGGTCCTCGCACTTGCCAGGCAAGTGCCGAAACCACTGAGCCACCGCTCCAGCCCCAATATCCAGACTCTTACATGAGCCCTGTGCATAGGGACAAAGGAGGTACAAGACCAGGCTCTGGCACAGAGGGGCTGTCCGGGAGGGGAGGTGGCTGAGGTGGTTGTGTGCAGCAGTGAGCCTCATCTACCCTGTTCCTGCACCCACATGTCCGGACACTTAGAAGCTGTTCCAGACAGCAAGGAGAGTGTCTTCCACCCCAGGTGGCACTGTAACTTCTTAGGGCCCTGGAGGTATTGAGACAGGAGAGATGAGCCAGGTCAAAGGAAGCGGACACCTGCATCTCTTCCTCTGTTTGGACAAAGCTCTCGCATCATTGCCTTAAGGGGTGATGCTGCTCCTGGCCGTGCCCAGGCACATGAGGACTAAGTGAAGCTGTGCTAAGACTTTACAAGATGGGGGAAGCCCTGTTCATGTAAGGTTAGGGCCACTCCCACTGAGCTCCTGGTAGCCTTTCGGGCAGGTCAGTGGTGTAGCTTCTCCGGTGAGAAGACTCAGCCACATCCAAGAATGAAGATGCCACCTTCTGGTTCTGTTCATCTTGAGCACCAGCTCTGTGTCAGGCCTGATGCTCAGGATTTTGGGGAGGTGTAGACGAGGAAGTAGTGGGTACAGCCCTCCTGGAGCTCATCCAAGGGTGGATGGATGTCACTATGTTAGAAGACAGCAGTACTGAGCTGTCCAAATAGCAGCTGCTGTTGTGGTGCAGAAGGTGGAGCTATTGTTAAAGACCCAGGGGAGCTTCCTAGCAACCCTTTGAGCTGGCAGTTGAGGGACAGTTCTGATGGTGGAAAGCAAGGGGACAGTATGGTGGAGATTTTCCTACTGGCTCTCTGGTTTCTCTCAGCTACAGCCAGATCCTTCCTTCTTTGAGTGCAGGTTCACTCTCTCTGTCTTTTGTTTTGAACTTCTGTCTGTTCAGCTTCTTAGCTTGACCTTTGACCCCATGGGTATTCTGTCCACAGAAATCTGATTTGTTTTACCCTCATTCAGAATGTTTGCTTCCAAAACCAAAATTCAGGAACATAATTTTTCAGTTCATTCATTTTTTTCTTTCTTTTGGTACTGGTGATTGAACCCTGGGGTGCTTCACCACTGAGCCACACCCCCAGCCCTTTTCATTTTTATTTTTCTCTTTTTTTTTGAGCCAGGGTCTCATTGAATTGCTGAGGCTGGCCTAGAACATGCGATCCTCCAACCTCTGCCTCCTGAGACTCTGGGATTGCACGTGTGCCACTATGCCTGGCTTCATTAATATTTCTGAAAGATATGTCTTAAACTTAGATCATTTGTAGTTTTATATTTTATGAATCACTAGAAAAAAACAATGGCTTTACATGACATTGGAGGCCTTCCTGAGAGAGCGGGAGGAGTGGTCCTCAGGGGCTTCCCTGTTCCTCTCTCCTCTGTGTCTAAAAAGCCACCTCTTTGCTGCCCGCCTCCACATCTGTCCTAATGGGCTCTCTACCACTTGTAAATGGATGTGAAGCCCTTGGGAGCCTCCCAGGGACAAATTCTAACATTATCGTGCTTAAGTGACCCTCTTTTTGTTTTCAACACACCAACATCTGGAGCGTGGGAATACCTTGGATTGTACATTTGCCCTGTGGAGGGGCAGACTTTTTCCTCTGAAGGTGAATTACTACTTGAGGCCTTTGGCCAGGAAGTCTTGTGGCCATCAGGCCTGCAGTACCTCAGGTGGCGCCTTGGGGCAGTGGACCTGTGTAGGGTTAAGTCATTTTTAGGGAGCAGGACTGTCATGCAAATACATTCATTTGCATAATTTTCTTGCTCTCAGGGACAGTAAAGTTTCTTACTCTCATCTCACACCCTTGCCTGGATTTGCAAGTGAAATATTGGGACGGCTCTTTCCCTTTGCCACCCCCGTCCTTTCTCTCTGTCCTTCAGGCCCTGTGTGATCAACTACTAACTAAGCTTAACCTCTCTGATACCAAGGAAGTAGTGTTCCTGGGCCCTAGATATGCAAAATGTCCACTAAGGCTGTGCAAATGAGTACCCTGTCTGGTGGCTCTGGCCCCAGTCAGGGCAGTCGCTAGCATAGGCCGCTGCTGGCTGAGTCCATGTGAAACGTGATTCTTGCTCAGGCCAGGCAGCTGTGGCTCTCTTGTTCCTCAAACAGCTAGAGCCTCTTGGGGTAACAAGGCCTCAAGTTTCAGAATGAGCTGAGTTCTCTCGGCCCTCACCCTCTGATTTGGAGGCCTGTGGTTCTGAATTCACCAGTCAAAGGTTTACTTTTCAAAGAAACCACGATCTCATCCTGCTGAGACCTAGACCTTGGTTGGTGGGAGTCTGTGGTGCAGATAGAACTGTTACTTGCAGTAAGACCCAGAGAGGCCTCTGGTTTTCTGGCACTCAGCTGTCTCCTTTTCTGGTCATAGACCTGTTCTAAGGAAACTGGTCCTCATAATGAGACTGGAACCCTACCTCTCACTCCACCCACCACCTGGGAGGGGCAGGGAGTGAGAGGGGCAGGCCCTTCTCTGAGCCAGTCTGCAAGGAAGAGGAGGAGGGGAGTTGAGAAATCCTATTTATTCCAGGTCCTGAACATGACAGCCAGCCAGGGACAGGAGCCCCATATCTGTGGGATTGATTAATTCATCTAAAGAAAAATGAACATAAGTAGTACCAGAAATTTAAACATTATAGAAATTATACATATACTTAGACATGCAGAGTGAAGTCTGAAAGTTCCTCTTTATAACTTCTCACCCCACAATGCAATTCACATTCCAGAAATAACTTAACAGTTTTATTTTATTATCCAAGAAGATTCAGTTGACTTATCCAGATGCAAATGTGCTTATGAATACAACTGAGAAATTTCTTTAATGGTTATAACAAGTATAAATGAAATCATTAACCCTATTGTTCAGCAGTTTGCTTTATTTTTAAAAATAATATATGCACAACACCAAATTTACCACTTTAGCTATTTTTAAGCATATAGATCAATACTATATTTACGGTGTTGTGCAACCAATCTCCAGAATTTTCTCCTACCCATTAATACAACATGCAACTTGCTTTTTAACTTAGCATATCTTAGGGAATTTCTATGACTAAAGTTAAAGAACTATCATTTTCTTTTTATTAATTTGATTTACAGTGCTAGGATAAAAACCCAAGGCCTCCGGCATGCTAGGCAGGGCTGTACTACTGAGATACATTCCCCCAAGCTCTCATAATCATTTTTTTTTCTTTTTGGTTTTTTTGGGTTTGTTTTTGTAGCTTCAAAGTGTTCCATGGAATGGATGTGCCATGATTTTATTTATCTGATATTGGTGGGTATTTTGTTTCCCTACTTTATTTTATTTTACTTATTTTTACTAATCCCTTAGATGTTGCAAAAATTGTCTGTAATATCTTTGAGCATACATGTAAGGATTTCTGTGGGATGGATTCTTACAGGTGGAATAGCTATATACCTTTTAGGTTTTGATAAGCACTGCCAAAAAAAGACAGTGAATGAATGTTTGTGCATTGATTTCTGAGTGAAAGGTCCTCCATTCTGTCAGCAATGGAGCAATCGGGGATAGACTAAGTCAGCTGAGAATAAGTGGACATTTGAAGTACTTCCCCAAACTTTTAAATGCATAACCGTGGCAGTCATGGGCAACTAGAAAAATCCTATGCAGAGAGAGGAAGGGGATTCCTTCAACCTCTCCCCACATCAGCAGCTCTGCTCACTCACTTATGGTTATTTGCATATATTTATGGCATGTAGGCAGAGTGGCTCAAAGACAAAATCTGAGGTTCAGCCTTAATCAGCCTCTTACCTGTGTCTGTCTCTGCCAGGCACCCTGGTCTGCCTCTCACACTGCAGGGCCAGTGACCCTGGTAGACACCAAGGTGACAAGGGTGCACCTATCTTCCACATCAGGCAGATTGGTGGGGACATGAGAGACCTCAGAGTGCTGTGAGAGGATGCAAGGAGGGGGTCCACTTTGATTAGGGACATCCAGGAAGGGCACATAGCAGAGAAGGTGGCTCTTGCTCTGAGCTGTTGTGGGGACACAGGACATGAATGTTTTCTTACTTTACAGGGGCTCAGCCACATTACCTCTTGAGAAACCTTTATGGGGCACTTACTGTCCCCAGCCCTCTGCTGGTTACTGAGTTTGAGGAGTCAGGCTTGTGTCAATAGCCCAGATGCACAGGAATTATGCTACACTGGGTTCAAACCATGTGCAGGTGACTTGACCTCTCTCAGCCTGTTTATCAACCAGTAAAATGGGGATAAATGTTGAGGTACCCACGAGGATTTTTTTTCAGAACTTAATTGCCTGAGGGCCCCAGGTCCTGTGCTCTGAAATTCATGGTGGAATGCCTCCGTCCTCCTGCTCCCAACCGGTGAGCGCCATGGAGATCCTAAGGTTCCTGGGAGAACCAGGCCCCCAGTGAAGGCCGGCTTTGGCTTAGGGAGGCCCTGCTGCTTTGTGGACACACCCTATGCTGTGCAGCAGTCGAGGACACCGGTGGCTCTCCCAGCCTGATTTACACTCCATTCCTATTTTCTCACATAAAGAAGCTTTTCTCCTGGGGCTGGCACCATGGCTCGGCGGTTAGGGCGCTTGCCCAGCATGCACAAGTACACGGGTTCAAACCCCAGCACCCATGTACACAACTAAGTGTCGGAGCAACGAAGGCCATGTGAAAAACTCAATAAAAATTGATTCTCTCTGTCTCTCTCACTGTCCTGTCTTTAAAAAAAAACCAAATAAAATACACTTCTAATTCTAAAAAAATTAAGAAGTTTCCACTGATAATACCCTTACACCTTTAATCTCATTTTGATATCTGTTTCTTGGAGAACCCAGACTCAACAACCACCCCTACTTTCTTGGGTTATTGTGAAGAACAAATAAAAAATCATGTAAAAGCCTTAGCACAGTTAAATCACATAAAAAAAATCATGTCGGGCTGGAGCGGTGGCTCAGCGGTTTCGGCGCTTGCCTGGCAAGTACGAGGACCCGGGTTCAAACCCCAGCACCACGTACACAACTGAGTGTTGGAGCAACCAAGGCCATGTGAAAAAACTAAATAAAGTTGTTTCTCTCTTTCTCTGTCTCTCTCACTGTCCCTCTCTCTTAAAAAAAAAAAAAATCATGTCAATGCCTTAGCTTGGCACATAGCTTCGGCTGTCACCATATGATCATTCAACACGGTAAGCAGTCATCCCGCCACCATGAGCAGCTGATTTAATATGGATGTGGGAATCAAGAAGCATGTTTTGCCTCTTCCCTGTTCCCTCTCCTCTGAGTTCTCTATTCCTTGGTGCCCCATTCTACGACAGGGTTAGTTGTCCCCCTGGATGTGCCAGGTTGGTCCCTGATTCCTCTGTGGGTAGAGGTGGAGGAGAAGGGGATTAACAATACCATGTGGCTTTGGTTGAAAAAGGAGGTTATTACCAGGGTCAGCTGTGGGGAAATGCACCCCAAGGGATTTGTGACTGTTTAGCCCAGCAGAGAGCACCCTGGCCCTGCGGAGGCGTGGACTTTCTGGGAGGCAGTGTGGCAGGTGGGTGGGAACCTTGGTAGCCAGGCGGAGTTGGTGGTGGGGGAGTGAGGGAGGATGATGGGAAGAGTGTGCCTTCGAGCGAAACGTCACAAGAGGTGAGGGTGAGTCACGGGGTTTCTCTAGAACGCGCTGAACGTGGAGCCCGCTGCCCCAGCCAGGTTCTAAGAAGGCCCCCTTTTCTCTCTCCCTCCCACAGTTGCCCAAATTAATCGGGGGTATTGTTCTCTTATAAGAATTTGTCAAAGAAAAAAAAAAGAGATTGGCAAAGAAAAACCCTGGGTTTCATCGCTGCAAAGGAGGTCCCAGAGATTTGGGTTGATTGGGAGGAAATGTGAGAGCAGCTGTATCGAGTTTGAGTTTCAGAACCTGGTTCTTCCTTGCTCAGCTCTCCAGAGAAAATCCGGCTTGAGAGATTCAAGAGAGGCCTATGATGGGCTGCAGTCTGGAGCCCTGGGATCCTGCGGGTTGGGGGCTCATGTTTTGGTCCTGTTTCTTGCCAGCTCAGAGCCCTCAACCTCTAAAAGCTTCAGCGGTCCAGTGAGTGAAACAGTGATTGAAGAGCACCTTTGACATGGTGCCGTGATTATGTCATAGGTGAACGGTGTCAACCCTTGGCCCAGTTCCTGACACATAGCATATGTGCCCAGGAACTCTCAGCTCAGTTCAGAGACTCCGTCTCCCCTTTGTCAACTTCTCTTTTGAATTGTTGTCCTCCAATGATCCTAGAGGAATTGGTTTTATCTCCATTTTACAGATTTGTAGACTGAGGCTGGGCTTGGTTAAGTACCAAGGGAACAATGCCTGGTGGTGTAGGACTCTGAGGTTGGCAGGGATGTGTAGCCTGCTTGGAACACCTCCCAAAGGCAAAGAGGAGGTAGTGGAAACATCTGGGGCTTAGACAGGCTCTTGGCCCCTTGTCCCTGTGAAGACCGAGCCACAGTTTTGGGGCCTAAAGTCTGGGCTTAAAGGGCCATCAGGGCACAGTGTGAGCCCCTTCGTCCACCCCCTCCATTCCTCTTTCAGATATTCTTATAAATTATTTTCTTCAAGTCTGTTCGCACATCACGATTTCAGTGATGCCCACCCTTCAGTGCCCTATTTAAAACCACAATTTTCCCTCCCTCCCCATTATGATTTGACTCTGAAATGTCCCCAAAGGGTGTGTGCTAAAACCTTGCCAGTCTGCAGCACGGTGGGAGAGGGTGCCACCTTCAGGAGGTGGGCCTAGGAGAAAAAAGTGAGGTTGCTGGGGGAATGCCCTTGAAGGTGGTGTTGAGACCCTGGCCCTCCTCCCTTCACTTCCCAGCCTCCAGGATGGGAGTAGCTTTGTTCCATCATGCGCTCATTGCCATAGGCCCAAAGTGACAGGGCCAAGTAGCCATGGTCTGAAATGTCTGAACCCAAACAAACCTTTCCTGCTTTTAAGTTGTCTAACTCAGGTCTTCCTTCACAGCAGTGGAAGGCTCACACAGTCCCCGAGTTCCTCATATTGGCACTCTCTATACTACTTCGTAGCTCTACTTTCAGAAACCACTTTCATGAAGTATAATACATGTACAAGAAGTTTCCCTGCTTAAGCTTTCCCCCACTGATCTGATCACTCCCTAGAAACACGTATAACTTACTTATAATGGTGGAGTGTTGGAATGTTGGCCAGGACAGGACTGTGTCTGCTCCGTTCACGGACACACCCCCAGAGCCTAGCGGGCTCTCAGGTACATGCTGCAGGTTGGCGGGCACCCATTGGCATCCAGCCCTCCCTGCAGAGACTGCAGAGGTCCTGAAGCACGAGGTGCTGTACCAGTAAGTGCCAAAGTGTGTGCTAGAGACAGTAGTGCGTGCTTGTGGGTCCGCACAGGTCTGTGAGATCGGGGAAGATCTCCTGAAGGAAGTTGGTGGGCACTCTGATTTTTTTCAGCTCCCCTGTCACCCAAGACAGCTCTTCTTTTCCTGATAGAGGACGAAGCTTCCCTCTGTCGCACCCCATCCCTCCTGCTGCTGCTTCAGCTCATTTCCTCTTGCTCTGCCCTCAGTGGGTCCTGTGGCAGTAACCACACTAACCATTCCAACCCGTCTCATTCCCCAACCCACCCACCTCTTGGCAGCCAAGGTAGGGGCTGCTACAGTCAAGTTGCCCACAGGCGTGTGCAGGCTGGGTGGGGTCTGGGGAGGGCAGCTTGCCCTTGGAGTGAGATTGCTTCCACTGAGGTGTTATCCTTGGCCCTTGCTGGTAAGCCCTGCACACAGATGCTCAGGAGATAGTGGATGAGAGGATGGATGAAGCTGATAGTTAAGAGATCAGTCAGCCTCTGCCTCGTCGCAACCAGGGCATCATTTAAGCAAATCTTCGACTTTTTCTTTTTTTAACTTTATTATGTACTTGTGTTAACCATTTAATTTTGTGCCACTTTTCCCCACATGGAAACTACCAAATGTGATACAATATGGTTGACTACATGTAAGTAAAAACATAAAAATGGGAGGCAGGCATGGTAGCCTGTAACCAAAGCAACTCAGGAGGCTGAGGAAGGAGGGTCACAAGTTCAAAGCCAGCCTCAGGAAAAAAAAAAACAACAGGGGGCTGGAGCTGTGGCTCTGTGGTTTTGGCACTTGCCTGGCATGCAGGAGGACCCGGGTTCAAACCCCAGCACCACGTACAGAATGAAGTGTCTGAGCAATGAAAGTCATTTGAAAAACTAATAAAATTGATTCTCTCTCTCTTTCTCACTGTCCCTCTCTCTTAAAAACAAAACAAAACAAAACAAAAACAGGAACTGTAAGGAGAGGCATGTATGTACAAAACGCTCTTACCCATTGGAGCCAGGTAGAGCAGAAACCCTGACACTGAAGCCCTGCTGTTGTGCGGATGATTATCTTCCTGCTCCAGTGAGCCATCCCATGGGAAAGCTAGGGCTGCAACCCTGTTGTGGGTGTGGGCCATGTCCCTTGCTCCTGGGGCCTGTAGGGAAAGTGGAGTGTCACAATTCCTATGGGGTCCTAACTCTTCTCTGGTTTGTATTGCATCTCTCTACCCCGCGTATCAGAGAATAGTTTGAGGGACAGATGTGGTGGGCTGCTCTGAGTCAAAGAATCTCAGGGCTGGAGGCCCACAGAGGGATGTTGGTGTTTCTCAAACTTTCTGAAATCACAGGGCACCAATGGATAATATTTCATGCTTCACCTGTGAACCTGTTTCTTTAAAGATCTCCTGCCTCCACTCTCTGGATAGCTACCTACAGAGCAAAAACCAAGGAGATGTAATTTTTTTTAGGTATTGAGGTTGCAAAGAGGTAACATTTTATCTGTTTCTACTAACCAAAAATATATAATAATATATTTTACCAATTCTTGTAGCACATTTGCAATTCTTTATTAGGATCTAGACTAGACTTCCACAAACTCTATAGCTGAGGCCACCAATCTACCCCCTTCCTGTAAGAAGCTCTGTGGCCACATCAGAATCCACATTCCTTTCTTGATTGGTCTTCACTGAACACGAAGGGTGTCCTCTTTAGAGTCATCTGTGATAATTTACAGAAGGAGATGTCCACCAGGCAGCTAATGCACTTGAACTTCAGAGCCTTGATTTGGCGAAGACCCTTTGCTAATTAGGTATCTGTAATTTGTATTTATTCGTTAAAGACAGCCTTCGAATTATTCAACCTTTGGGCCCCACAAAATGAGATCCATTGCTGCTTATGCTCACTTGTGGCAGAGAAACCTGACTATACACTCCAGATTCCTGCCCTTTTCTGCTAAGCCAGGTGTATTTCCCAGGTCCCTTGATCTAGGTGACTTGGCCCTGGCTAATGGAGTATAGGTGGAAACAATGTTCCCCACGTTCCCAGGCCTGACTTGGTAGAAACTCCCATGCAGTCCCCCCCTGTCCCTCTTTCCTTATATTCTGGCAGTATGTTGGAACCCAGGGCAATCTTGGAAGCCATGCATGGATGATAGCAAAGTGTGATAGCATCTGACTCCATTTTTGATGTTTGCTGACAGCTTTCAAGCCCACCTCTCCTCTTACCCCACCTGCCACACAATGTTGATAAGAAGCCGGATCACTTCTTCCTTTGGCACTGGCAAGAGCTCAGACCATGAAAGTCCCAACAGGTACCTGGGAATCTTTACCCTGCCCATCCGAGCTTCAAGCGTCACTCCTCCCTGTGCCTTCTCAAGCCATTTTCAGACTTGCTTGTGAGCCTGCCCTGCTCTCTCCAGAAAGCCTCATTATGTGAGTAAAACAGCTGTATATTCCCTCTTGATGCCCGTGTGACAATGTCAATCTTGATGCTCAAAACAAATTGTGGGCGTGTGTGGTCCATTCTGTTTCTGAGGGGTGGCTAGAACAGTTTCCATCAGCGTGCATGACAGGTGGAACAGGTTCTCACCTTTACCCCTGCCCTCTACTCTGCTTGCTGCTGCCATCTCCACAAACACTCCTTCAGTGAGTGAGAGATAGACTTCTGTTATGTTAGGATGCTGAGGTCTCAGGTTTATCCATTATAGCGCTTAGTGTTACCTTAACTAATACACCCATGGTAAAATTGACTTTCTAGATCCAATCATTTTCTGTCTATTTAATTCCAATATCTTTAGTAGCATTTTGGAAATCTGAAAAAAGAATTTCTGGCTACAGAAAAGGTGTCCTTTGTGAACAAAGAGATTATGGATAGTGAAGTCTTTTGATTTAGGACATGGAACAAACCCATTCACAGCATTTTCCCATGGCAAAAAGACAGGAGGGAGGAGAGGGTTACATATATTATAAAACAATATGGGAAGGAGAGACAGGAAAAGCCCATTAGAGTACAATCAGCCTCAAAAACAAACCCACATAAATGGATGGAGCTGGAAAACATTATGCTACGTGAAATAAGCTGGAATCAGAAAGTCAAGGATAGAACATTTTCACTCATGTGGAAGCTAGAGAGAGAGAGAAAGTGTGTGTGGGGGAGGGATCTCATGAAAACGGAAGGAAGAACAAGAGAGTAGAGGAAGGGGTTTGAGGCAGAGGGAGGGAGGAGGGGAGAAATGGGGAAGTACTGGGGAATGGAATCTACCAATTATGCTGTGGCCACGTAAGAATTTACCACAGTGAATCCCACATGTGCATGTATGCACACGCACGCACACATAATTATAATGCACTACTTAAAATAGAAATAATAGGAGATCAGTAGGGTAGAGCAAGCTGATTGGAGGAATGAGGAGAGCAGAGAAAGGGCAAGTCCTAGGGAATGAGAGTGACCAAATTATGTTACATTTGTGTCCGGATGGCATGATGAATGCACTATTATGTAGAATTATAATGCACCAATTAAAAAAGCATACCCCAGGTCCTGGGGAATTGCAGGTTAACCCTGAAGGAAAGGAATTGATACACACAAGGGCATCCCTCCAACATTTCACACAACGCTTTGCTTTCTAGCATTGAACATGGATGCAATTTGTCTCTTCTGTTCAGGAAGCTTCAGCTTCTGTGCCATGTTGCTCACGTCAGCAGAGGAGGTCCTGATACCCACTGCTTTTCCTTTCTCCCTGCTCGCTCGCACTTTCTATGGGGCAGGCTCCCTCCTGCTTCTCTGCACCTTTGGAGTGGAGTGGGATGCTGGATAATAAAACCAATGGTGTGTGAGAAAGAGATGGTGATAGTCACAGGATCCAATAAGAGTTCACTGTTCAGGTCCCTTCTTTAAGGCTTACTAGGACTATGTCTCAGATACCTAAGTCAGGAGGAGTCTATAGATGTTGGTGCAAAGCCAGATTTTAGAGGACAGACAGTCATGTCTTTGCAAAGCACTTCAGATATGAAGACTGAGGAAAAACCAGACAAGTGGCATAAGCAGGGGGTTAGACTGCCTGGGGAGGGAAACTGAAGTTCACTCAAAATGCGCATATAGTGATTTGGTTCCTGACTTGTGAGAAGAGGGCAGACTTGAAGACTTGAGGTCATTCAGGTCTAGACAAATTACTCATTTCATGTGGTCTGTGAACTGATGGATTTCCGTTAGACTTGGTGTATCTGGATTTTGTTAAGGCACCTGAGAAAGTTTTATGTGATCAATTTGTGGATACAATATAGTTATGTATGACTTCTAGCTGGGAGAAGAACTGTGATTGGTATTTGATGTGTGAGGGCCTTGGCTGCCAGGTTTAATCTTCTCTTGGTGCTGTATTTTGGATCTAACATGTCCTCCAGAGGTCCTAAACTGAGACATCAGATTGGTGTTATTGGGAGATTGTGGAACCTTTAGGAAGTGGGACCTAGTAGGAAGAAGTCAAGTCATGGAGGTGTATCCTTGAAGGGGATTGTGTGACCTTAGTCTTGCTTTACCACTGTGAGGTAAAAAGTGTGCTCCTGCCATGTGTTGCCCACTCATCAGAGGCCTCAAAGCAATGGGTTTAACATACCATGGACTGAAACCTCTAAAACTGTAAGCTAAAATAAGTCTCTTCTCTTTCTCCAAAAAAATGGTTGTCTTTCTTTTTTATAAGCTGATTTATCTCAAGTATTTATTGCAGTAATGGAAAGCTAACACAATCAACTTGGGCAAAGCTGTAAGAAATAAGTTTGTCAAAAGTCAGATCAATTACTCCAAATATCTAAAAGTACAGCAGACATGGATGAGTATAAATTTAATTTAAAAAACCTAAGTGTATAACATAGTACAAGGATGAGTTAACTTGGCCATAATTTAAATAAAGATTTGAGACTTTAGCTGACACCAAGGTATGAGTTTTGTAGGGCTGCTATAATAAAACTGGATGGCTTAAAATACAGAATTATATTCTTTCACAATTCTGGAGGCTAGATGTCCAAAATTAAGTTATTAGCAGGGCCATGGGTCCTCTGGAAGTGCCAGGTGAGATTCCCCATTGCCTCTTCCAGTTTCTGGTGGTGGCTGTCAGTACTTGGTGTTCCTTGGTTTGTGGCAGCATAACTCCAATCTCTACCTCTATCTTCATATGGTCATATCTCCCCTGTGTTTTATGTTTCTGTACCTAAATTTTCATCTTGTTATAAGGTCACCAGTCACAGTAGGGCTCACCCTAATTCAGTATGACCTCATTTTAACTTGATTTCAACTTCAAAGACACTATTTTAAAATAAGATCACAGTCACATGTGCTAGGTTTAGGACTTGAATATAAGTTCTGGGAGACACAGCTCAAACGACTACACTCGGAATGGTGGACAACATGGAGAGCGTTCTGAAAAAAGGTCTGCATTATAGTGATGAGGCTGTGTCACGACAGATAATCCCAGAGGAGGGTGGGCATCCTGATCCTCCCAGGCCAGGACAGCTAGCAGACTCTCAGCAATGCTGGGTCTTCCTGCTTCCCTTGGCTTCCATGACGCCACAGTTCCATTTCCCCTTTTATCTTTCTGGCTGTTCCTCCTTGGCCCCTATTGGCAATATCTCTTCCTGAACTCAAGCATTAAATGATTATGTTATGGTTTGGATGAAAGGTGTCCCCAAAAATCTCAATATGTGAGACAATGCCAAATGATGCAGAGGTAAAATGATGGTGTTATGAGAGCCTTAACCCCATCAGTGGAAACTGAAGGCAGGAGGGTGTGACTGGAGGAGGTGGGCCACTCAGGGCATGCCTTTGGGGTATATATTTTGTATCTGGAGTGGAGTCTCTCTCTCTCTCTCTGTGCCTCCTGGAGCCATGCCTTGACCAGCTTCCCTCTGCCAAGCCTTCCACCATGATGTTTATCCTCGCCCCGAGCCCTAGGGAATGAAGCCAGCCTTCTACAGATGAAGACTTCTGAAACCATGAGTCTTAAAATAAACTTTTCCTCCTAAAATTGTTCTTGTCAGGTCTTTTGGTTGCAGCAATAAAAAAAACTGACTGAAACACTTGTATTTCTTGGTGGTTCAAACCCTATTCTCAGTCTATGTGTTTTTTCTGAGTGAATTGATGTCTTCTCCCATACTTCAGATACCACTTATATACTGATAACTCTAGAATCTTGTGGAGATGACTCCTGGAATCCAGTCAGGCATCTCTATTTAGAGATTTAGAGTATCTCAACTGAATATATCAAAATTAGAATCCTCATTTTCCATAATGTTTTTTGGATGCCGTGTCTCCTCCCAGATTCCCAGGCTCAGTAGATGGCACCTTGTCCGCCCATTTGTCTAAGATGTCCTTGATTTCTCTCTTTCCTTCACCCCCCTACATCCAGCCAGTCCTCAAATCAAATTGTCTCTACATTTCATCTAGTTCATGAATACATTTAGGTAATTTATACTTTATTTCTATTGCCATTATCTTGGTTCGGGACAGTGTCTGATTTGGGTATTTGTTGGCTTGGATGTATGTTCCAGATTTTGAATTGGTGTCCCAGCCCCTGGTCTTATTCTTTAACCCACTTTCTACACAGAAGCTGGAATGCAAATATGGGCATGCTATTTCTCTGCGTAAAACCCTCCAGTAGATTCCCACCCTCTTTAAGATGTGAGTCAATTTCTAACATGGCCTAAAAGACATTGCATGGTCTGATTTCTACTATTGTCAAGGGTCATTTTTTCTATTCCATTTTTTCCGTCTCTCACCTCTTCCTATCTCTTCTACATCTTCACATGTGCTGTTTCCTTCACCCAGAGCACACTTTCTCTCTTGCTTCACTTAATTAACTGAAACTGATATTTTAGGCCTCAGCTTAAATATTTTCTTTTAGGGAGGCCTTTCCTGATTCACAGTTTGTTTATTCCCATCTGTGGTTGCTCCTGGGAGAAACCTGCACTGTATTATGTGTGAATGGTACCCCTGGAGTTGTGCAATGCTGTGATCTAGCTCACCTTGTTACTTATTGTCAGGGTTTAATTGTCTGCCTTCATGGATCACAAGATCCATATTTGCTTCCCTGCTGTAAGCCCAGCACAGAGTAAATACTCCATCAATATTTGCTAAATTAATGAAGCTTTAAATACAGAAGTGGTTAATTGGAATTCATGCAAGAAATATGGGAAAAAATCTGGGAACATCTTTTATAGAAAAACTGAAATAGTTTAGATAAAGGGAGATTTAAAAGACATGTCATAGCTGCCTTGAATATGTGTAGGGCTATTATGTGAATACATGGATTTATTTTATCCCAGAAAGACAAGTAGACATACTGAGGGCAAGTTATAAGGAAGCAAATTTGGGACCAATCGTAAAATTCAAAGAACTATCTAATAATGGGAGCTAGAGATTAAACAGGTGGCACACAGAGTAATGAATTCTGTCATTGCACATGCTGATGTATGAGCTAGATGTCCATCTGTAGGACTACTGTGAACAGCAGTTAGAGAGCTGTTGAGGGTCTAACTCTGTGATTTGTTACTGTGGGTAAGTTTACTTTTTAGTTGAACTTAAGCATCTATCTATTCAATGCTTCCATGTGTGTGGCACTGTTGGAGACATGGAACTGCATGCAAAGGTACACAGTCTGTGTTCGGCAGACAATGTCAAGTTCATAGGGAATGATTAGAAGGTGGAATCTTGCCAAGTATCACCAAGCATCTAAATGTGTAGTACAGGGCGTGATCTTGCCTTGTGGAGAAGGACTTCCTGGAAGACAGCAGGTTGGAAAGCAGTGTGGAGAATCCTCAAAAAATTAGGAATAGACCAACCATACGATCCAGCTACACCTCTCCTGGGTATTTTTCCAGAGGTGTTAGAATCAGCACATTACAGTGACACAGCAAAATCTATGTTCATAGCAGCTCAATTTACAATAGCTAAATTATGGAACCAACCCAGATGCCCCTCACTGGATGAATGGATCCCAAAACTGTGGTACATATATACCATGGGGTTCTACTCAGCAATTAGAAACAATGAAATGGCAGCCTTTGAAGGTAAGTGGATGGTGATGGAAGAAATTATGCTGAGCAAAGTTATCCAAACCCAGAGAGTCAAGGGTGAATGTTTTCATGCATTTGTGGATGCTGGAGCTAGACCCAGGCCTGTGTGAAAGGCAGTCAGTCTCATGCATTAGACCCAACAAAGGCGTAGCAACACATAATCTAGGGCAATCATAGATATATATTGGGGAGGAGGGGACAGGAGGTAGGTGGGAGAGGGGAGAAGGAGGGAGAATAGGGAAGGATTTAGAGGGTAAATCTGATTTAAGATTTGTGCATTTTTAATTGTCAATAACTAAATTTCTTTAAAAAACGACAACAGGTATTAAAAGGGCCTGGGGGTGGGAAAGAGCTGGAGAAGAGGATTTACCTCAGGAGAAAGGGGGCTGATGAGTGCATGTGCGAGAGAAGCAGACGGGGCCAGGTATGCTAGGAAGTGATCCCCACACCTTTCATTCAAGTCTGCACGTGGCTGCACAGAACCCTAGTTTCCTTAACCAAAATCAATGGGGAAGATAGGATGAGGGCTGACCTGAGAATCTGCTAAAACTCAGGGAGTCATGTCCTGTGGTGAAAGGGAATGGGCTCCTTGCCTCCTGAACCCCTTCAAATATTTGGGGTTCACTGGTTGAGTCAGAAGTGACTCAGCTGCTGAGAAGGAAGGGAGTAGGGGAAGCCCCCAGATTGATTGCCCCACTCTTGGCAGCCTAAGAGGCCACTTATCTGTTTTGTATATACTTTTGACTACAAGTAACAGAAAACCAAATCAACAGTGACTCAATCTAAGGCAAAATGATTACCTCACATATTGAAAATGTGGAGGTGGCTTTGATCGAGGGTTAGCTAAATCGTGGGATTGACACAGTCATCGAGGTCCTACTTCTTTCCGTTATTTTGTTTATTTTTTTTCTGCTGATTCAACCTCTTAGGCTTAGTCCCCTCAGTGTCCCCAGAAGCCTTCAGTGATTTCAGGCTTCAGGCATGGACAACATTCAGAAGCAGGAAAAACAAAACAAAACCAAACCCCTAGCCTCCTTGCTTTCAAGAGTAAGGAAATTTTCTAGTAATCCTTCAGTCCTAGACCATCCTTTATGTCTCATTGGCCAGGTGACATCACAAACTCATTCCTAAATCAATAGCTGGATAGGAAAAATGGAATTTGAACAGAAAGGGCCCCACTCCCCCCAAACAGATGGATGCCTAATAAATGAATAAAATCTAAGTTCTTTATCCCTAGAAAATAGGGCAATGGCACTCAGCAACAGCTGCCACATTTCCTTCCTAGTTCTTTAGGTATAATGGAGACCAGGGTATGGGTGGTGTGGCCAGTGATGCTTACCTTGGCCGAGCTGGGGATCCTGGGAAATTTATGCCAACCATGCTTGTGACTGGCTCATTGGGAGTCTCCCTGGAGCATTAAGTTGTGAATTCAGCTAGATGATCTGTAAGGCAACTCATAGTATCTGCCATGGATCTTGTATTTTCCTGGGCGTACAGCATAGTGTCCTCATAATCTTCATCTCAGATCTGCAAGACAAGGATTATTAGGAAATTTACCTAAGGTCAACCGCAGTAAGTGGCAGAGTGAGGATTTGAAATTGGGTTTGTTCATGTATAATATATTCGGGTCTCCCATTCACGTCTCACTATCTCTTTCTTCCATGAGTCTGGGAACAAGTTTGGAAGTGTGATTTAGACTTGTGCATCTCAAACTATCTTTGGCTAAAGACTTTTTGAAAAATTCCAATCCATTGTGGGTCCACATTTTTATAAAATATAATAGGAAAGTAAAACGAAAATAGCATGAAGAGATACAAAATATAAGTCCCATCGAAAATTAATGAATCTAACAAACAAAAAATGTCTCCATTAACTTATTACAAAATTTTCCAAACACTTAATTTCTGTACTTGCCTTGCCAAAAATGGCAAGTTTATGCACCAGCACTGATCCTCAGTCTAAGTGGAGCAGCGCTGATGCAGACAGATTTTGGCCACTGGTCTGCAGCTCTGGATGTTTGGTGCTTGAATGCTGCAGCTGAGATGATGGGGATGGGGGTGGGGGAGTCAGGGGGTGGGAGTGTTAGATTTTTGCACTGCTGATTTCTTGGGGACTTTTATTTTTAAAAAGAAATTTATATTGGACCTGAGGAAACAATTTCTTTATGTTGATTTTTCATCCCTCTGCTATTTAGGAAAGAGATCAAGCTTATTGGTAATGTGTGAGCTAGAAGAGGCTGAGGGGATAAAAGATCTGCATACCAAAGGAAGAGGTTCCTAACTGGTTGTGTCATTGGATGATGATTCATCTTGACACAAAAATACAAGCTTCTTCATGTGAGTGACTCTAGGGTTGTGTGTGATTAATGCTTGGACATTTGTTATTTTTTTCTGACGCAAAAGTGACTTCAACTTGGTAAGATGTATTTACAAATATGTAAGTCTTATCATTTAACGGAAATTCCAATTGTACTAGGGAGTCTTCCCAAGAAATCTAAATCTCTGATTTAAGAAATCTAAAATGATCATTTGCCCAGTGTGTGGATCTCTGAGAACTTGACGTAGGTGGACATTGGAATCCAAAGGTGCTCCAGGATGCTCACAGCTCTTCCTTCTCTTCTTCATTCACAAGTCGTTTGAGGACCTATCTCATTTCCTTCCTTCTCCTGACTCCTACTGATCTCCCTTCTACTGCTGGGAGCCCAGTGGAGACTTCAGTGCCCTTGTGCATGACTCACCCAAAATGTGACTTTCGAATTCCATGACTTTGATATTTCTATCGACCTATTTCTCTGTTCCTACTCAGCCATTTGCTGTGATGGTTATAGACTGGAATACAGACTCAAAACTGGCCCACCTCCAAAATATCCTCATTCAGGCAGTCCTCTCTCTAGTTCCAGACTCTTCCCTTTGGTGATTCAGATCCTCCCTCACAACTGCTCCTTGACCTCATGGTCAAGGTCTTCCAGCCCATGGACTCATCCACACTGTTGCTTTTTGTCATCTCTCTTCAGTCTGCTGCTCTTGTTATTCAACTTTGACTCTTTGGTCCATTTCCCCAATCATGCTCTTACCTGCACTCTCTTAACTTTCTCTCCCCCTGTCCTTTTGTCCCTCACTACCAGACATGAACTTCCTATGGCATTTGATTCAGCTGATCACAGGGAAAAGTGATTCTGCCTTCTAAGTGTTTATCCAGGCTGCCAAATTAATCCTAAGAAAACTAATGGACTCTGGCAGACCGCTTCCGTCCACAACCAGCTACCTCAACTGGGCTCATCACGGACTGGACGACTACCACATTTCTCTGGAGTTGTTCTCTTTATGCATCTCTGCAAACATCATTTCAAAACTTCATCGCTCTCCTCAAATCTCCTTGCATTCCTCCTCCTTATTCACTCTCTTAAGAGAAAACAGAAACCGTCTGAGGGAAACAACCTCAACTTCCTGCCAACAGTTCTTCAAAGCAACCTGCTTCTGCACCCACATCTCGATTTCCTTCCCGTCATTATTCAGTGGAGGAGGTATCCCCTCATTTCAAAGGCAGTTCTTTCCTCTGCCTTTATCCCACCCCTTCCTGCTTTCTAAGGAAACTGACTTTATCAACTTTCCCATCTGCTCCATCTTCAACTTGTTCTTCCTCTCCTTTGGCCCCAACATCCTGAAAAAGCTGTCCCTGCTTCTCATTCTCCCTTTCGCACAACCCACTTCATGTGCACATGCATCTCTCCTTCCTGCTGCTCCCCACACTTTTTCTGAGAAAGTCTACAATGGCTCCATTCTCTACTAGACATCACCTCCCTATAGCATTCGATCCAGCTGATCACTTCCTTTTTCTTGAAAGAGATGCCATGCTTGCCTTCCTTCCTTCCTTCCTTCCTTCCTTCTTTCTTTCTCTCTCTTTCTTTCTTTCTCTCTCTCTTTCTTTCTCTTTCTTTCTTTATTCTCTCTCTCTCTCTCTTTTAAAGAGAGAGAGAGACAGTGAGAGAGACAGAGAGAAACAACTTTATTTAGTTTTTCACATGGCCTTAGTTGCTCCAACACTCAGTTGTGTACGTGGTGCTGGGGTTTGAACCCGGGTCCTCGTGCTTGCCAGGCAAGCGCCGAAACCGCTGAGCCACCGCTCCAGCCCCTCTCTCTCTTTTTTTTTACTCAGGCCACTCTGCAATATCTTGGCTCTCCAGAGTTTGGTCTGAGCTGACCTGTCTGTCACTCTACACTCTTTGCCTTGGTAATTGTATCCGTCCCTATGATGTCCCTTACCACCTTTCTAGCAACGACACCTGCAGACTCTCTGGAAGACTAGATCTCAATATGCATCTGACCACTCGGGATATTTTTACTCAGTCTTTGTGGCCCCTGAAATTCACTGGGGCCAATGTAGAATGTATTACCTTGTTCTTCAAACTTGTTTCTTCTCTATCCAAATTGCTCAGGCCAGAACTGATGTGAGGTTCATCGTGGCTATCACCCATTCTCCCTTAAATATCTGAAGCATATTTCAATTTTTCTTTTCTACGACCTTAGTCCAGACTGCCACTTCCTCTTGTCTGGACTGGAAGCAAATGATCTCATTTGGAGGATGTACATTCTCTTTTCTTCTTACTAGCCATCAGTGGCTTCCCTTTGCTTTTTTTTTTTTTTTTTTTTTTTAAGAGAGAGAGCTGGGGAGAGTGAAAGGAGAGAAAGAGAGAATCAATTGTTTAAAAAATTTAGATTTTCATCTGGTTTTTATTTGACACAGTCATGTATGTGGTGCTGGGGTTTGAACCTAGGTCCTTGTGTATGCCAGACAAGTGCTCTACCACTGAGCCACTGCTCTAGTCCTTCCCTTTGCTTTTTTTTTATTGGGGGAGAGAGAGAAACAATTTTTTATTTAATTTTTCATGTGGCTTTCATTGTTCCAAGACTTCACTGTGTACGTGGTGCTGGGGTTTGAACTCGTGTACTCGCACATGCCAGGCAAGTGCTGTAACGGTCTAGCTACCGCTCCAGCCCCCTTCCCTTTGCTTTTAAAACCTAGAATGTTACTACAGACTACCATCCCTGGATGATTAGGCCCCTGCCTATTTCTCCAAACTCATCTTAATTTCCATCTTGTGCATAATGTCCCTCACTTTCTGTCACTCATCTTTTATTTCTTCAAACAGTTTAAATTTCTTCCTACCTCAGGGCCTCAGATCATAAGATGGAATGGAGAGGGGTTGGGGATTTAGCTCAGTGGCAGAGCACTTGCCTAGCACACTCAAGGCCCCGAGTTTGGTCCTCAGCCCTAAAAAAAAAAAAGATGGAATGGAGGGTCCTGAGCAAGATCCAGCTATGTAGTGAATCAATACAAATCTCTTGCTTCTGAGGCAGTCTCCCTGCTTTCCCAGCTCCAGTTTTAGGGAGTCTTTATGCATCTCTCTGTGCTTTTTGTCAGCTCCTTCATTTGGCCAAATCCCACCGTCCTTCGTGTCCAGCTGAATGTTACTTTTTCATGGAAGGTTAGTTGTTTTGTTAAAATCTCCCACTTCTAGCTTAGTTGCTTTGTTCATGTTCCC
The DNA here is from genome assembly GCA_004027875.1 of Aplodontia rufa. Lineage (NCBI taxonomy): Eukaryota > Metazoa > Chordata > Mammalia > Rodentia > Aplodontiidae > Aplodontia > Aplodontia rufa. Next base: position 4,793 of record PVKS010021841.1, on the reverse strand, counting down.
ACTTCTCATTAACAGAAATCATAATTAGCTGGGTGCAATGGTGCATGCTTCTGGTCCCAGCTACTTGAACGCAGGAATTGGAGGCCAGCTTGGGGAACAAAGTGAGACTCTGTCTTAAAAAAAAAATCACAATTATAATAAACTTGTGATGTCGATTTCCCCTACAGCTATTAAACCCATGAGGACAGGAACCATGTCTGTCTTACTCACTGCTTTTCTCTAAACACCCAACTTAGTAAAAAGAGCATGATAAGTTCTGAATGAATAAATATGTATCTTGTAAGCACTCTTATTTGGAGGAAGTCAGGGAGAAGCCAGTCTGTGTCTGTTTTGATTTGGGTTTCAACACTGTCCAATGTGAAAATAGAGATTATTATATAAGGAGGCCAGACTGGCTATTTAGCATTACATACCAGTCAAAGTTACTAATTAAATCTTGGTGGAGAGGGTGTGCTAAGGTCAGGATGGAAAAATCACATTCCCTTTATTCTAGGCAGCTTCCCTCTGCCACATCCTTCTGCTATAATGTGCTGCCTCACCTTGGGTCTAAAGCAATAATATTGGTCCTCCGTGTACTGAACCTCTAAAACTGTGAGTCAAAATGATTTTTCCCACGTTTAAGTTGTTCTTGTCAGGTATTTTGGTTACGGTAATGCAAAAGCTGTCTAACACAGATATTGATAACAAGAAGTGGGGTTGCTGCTGTGACTAACATGACCATACCATTCAGAAGTTTTTGGAGCTAACTTGTGGGAGGAATTTGGGAACAGTTGGAGATGGAGGATGGAGGAAATTTAGAATTTTGTAAGCAGAGCTTAATGGTTGATTCTGGTGGGAGCTCAGAAGGCCAGAATGCCAATGGGAATGTGAACTGTGCTCATGAGGTTTCAAGGGAAAACAAATATTCTTTTGGGAATTGGACTAGAAGCCACTCATGTTATATTCCAGCAAAGAACTTGTCTAAATTTTGCCCATGTTTTGAGACTATTTGAGGCCAAATTGAAAGGTGATAGAATAATTAATTGGGGGAGGGAGGAAATTTCAAGGCAGCCCAGCATTTGGGCAATAACATGGATTTTGCTAGCAGATTTTAGCCAGTTTTACTGTGAAAATTGGGAGCAGAAAGCAGAACTTAAGGATTTTAAAAACTTGCAGTTTGACCAGAAACTGGGGCCAAGAAAGTTGTGGTTGTTGAGAAGATTATGGCCACTAAAGAGATGCTAAATACTCTGCACAGAGACAATAGGAAAGTTGGTTTGAGGGCATTTCAGGAATTTGCAAGTGACACGTGTGAAACTTTATTGACTTCTTCCCCTGGCTGGGAAGACCAGTTTCCTCTGCTTCTGCCAGCCAATGGGCCCTGCCTGCCCAGTAGACCTCTGTAACCAGTGGTGTTGCAGCTCTTAATGGGGCAGTGACCTCCAGCACACTTCAGCAGCTCACCATCAATTTCTTCTTCCTTCTAAGTTCTTGTCTTATGAATTCAAAAATGAAATCCATAGACCAAGATGAGTGAATGGAAGAAGAATTTATTGAAGAAACAGAACTCTTGCAGGGTGCAAAAGGGGACCTGGATAGCAGGTTTTTCCACCTGAGAGTGCCATCTAGGTGTTTATATAACCCTTGGATTATTGCTATTGGCCTGAACTTATGAAAATGAGGATTTGAGAAAAACATCAATGTTATTGGTTCAAAATTATGCTGATTAGGGAACAAAGATGCACTAATGCTATTGGTCCTTATTTATGCTAATTAGGAAATGGAGATGCACTAACACTATTGGTCAAATCTCAAGTACCAACTTTTATTCATGTTTGTTGGAGATGGTAGTGAATCATGCATGCTCAGTGAGGGGTGGGGGATGGGGGTGTGCTGGAACTGCCTGTGAAGCTGGTTTCTGCAGCAGCCCTTTAAGGTGGCCAGGTTTGACCACCTAACATCAGCGCTTCTTGATTCACCTGGGTGCTGACTTGTGCTGCTGGCCCACTGCACCAGCATGGTGGGCTCCATGCAGCCACGGGATATGCCTGCTGCTGGTGCTACTCCGTAACTCCACCCTTAGTCACTCCATAGCTCCATTGCTCCACTGCTGTTTCCTGGCAGGGATCATCAATAAGCCGGTTGCATGGCTTGGATGCTGGGAAGCTGGATCACAAGGTCATACCCATTGCAGGCATAAGGGTGTAGAAGGGAACCTTTCTTTGAGAAGAGATCCTGCGAGTACTCTGCTTGCATAGGGGAGGCCTAGGAAGTTGTTTCACCAGGGTCAGCTGCCCAGACACTCACGGGCCGCTCCAGCCATGATCCCAGGGGGCCCAGCTGCTGCATGAGCTGGTAGCAGACCTTGGTATCATCCACATGGTGCCGATTTTGCCGGAATGCAGGATGTTGGAGTTAAGGGATGGTGGAGGCTTCCGCTGAGATTCCAAAGGAAGGCCTGGGAGGCTGGCAAAGTGTAGAAGGGTTGGAATCCCTGAAGGCTGCCCCTGAGAGAGTAATACATGAATCTGTGAAGACGAAGTCAAAGCTGGAATGTAGACTCAAGGAATTAAGAAGTGCCAGTAACATGGACTGTCTGTCAAGAGAAGCTGCAGGTTGCAGAGTGAGCCAGGCTAAAAGAGAGCCCTTGTGCATGGCAACTGCCACAGCCAAGGGGCGGGGCTGCCCAAGCTCTTTGGAAAGCACATCTCGCCAACACGTGTGCTAGGTGCTCTGCGTGGAGTTGTGGGACTTGTTTGCCCAGCTGGGTTTTGGCACCGTCCCTTCTTTCTGTGCCCTTATTCCTACCTTTTGGGATGGGACTGTCTGTTTGTGCCACTGTATATTGGATATGTGTAACTTGTTTTTGATCTTTACAGGGGCTCACAGCCAAGAGTGGGCCTTCAGTCTCAGATAAGACTTTGGACTTGAACTTATGAGCAACACTGGAACTATTAAGACTATGGGACTCTTTGAGATGGATTAAATGTATTTCACATTGTGAGATGGACATGAGCTTTTGGGCGCTAGGGGAGAAATGTTAAGGATGAATATGACGTGTCCCTCCAAAGCTCCTGTGTTAATGCAGGCATGTTCAGAGGTAAAATGCTTGGAGCCTGTGAGCTGTAATCTATTCTAGCTTGAATGGAATAACCGGGTGGTAACTGTGAGTGGGTGGGGTGTGGCTAGAGGTTCCTGGGTACATGCCCTGAAAGGATTCACTTGCCCTGTGGCTCTTTCACTTTTCTCTCTCTGCTTCCTGGCCACCATGTCCTACAAAGCATCCACCGTGATGTGCTGCCTCACCTTGGGCCCAGAGCAATTGGGTCAGCCTACTGTGGACTAAACTTCTGAAATTGTATGAAAAAATAAACTTTCCATCTTCTAAGTTGTTCTTGTTCGGTATTTTGATCACAGAAATTCAAAGCCGACTAACATACCCCTCCTCTAAGCAATACAGGAAAATTTCTTCAAACATACATGAGGTTCTGTGTTGTATACTGGACAAAGTGTGGGCTCAGTTATGCAATGACTTCGTGACTTTGAAAAGCATCTCCTCCCCCCTTCAAATAATGGTAAGGGAGAGACATGGCAGGCTGAGTTCTTGTTCATATAAGAAACAATGTTGGAGAATGAACATATATGAACAAAGTCTAGTGTTGTAATCAAATAAGACTTTTTACACAGTTAATCAAATCTATACTGAATGCTATGTATAACTATTGTTGCTCTGAACGGCAATCAGCCATCTATGTTAAGCAGTTCACTGGATTTATGCAATGCTGGTGGCTCTGATTTATACATATTGTTTTACTTCACCACGTCAAAACATTTCTGAGACCAACTTCAGGGAATTGAAAGTAGTCACTGAAGAAATGTTATTTCCTTTCTTTCCCTTGGAAGTGGGGGGATGAACCGTTTTCTCTTTCTATGCAGAAATGGTGGGTAGGAAGGAAGAAGGAATTATGAGATCTAGGTATAGTGATTGACACAAATGCAAGGTGTGCCCAGTTATTTTTCATGATGCTAGATTTGCACCTATCTTTCCATCGGTTCCCAGGTAAGCTCTTTCCCAAATGCCTCCTAAGGGATGGAGCTACTTGAAATTATTGAGTATGGGGCTGGAGTGGTGGCTTAGCCATTGCAGCGCTTGCCTGGCATGCTCCAGGACCCGGATTTGAGCCCCAGTACCACATATGCAATTAAGTGTTGGAGAAGCAAAGGCCAGATGAAAAAAAAAAATAAAATAGATTCTCTCTTTTAAAAAATTAATGAGTATTTACTCTGTGCTAGGAGCTTTATCTGCACTCACGCCTTTATTTCTTATAATACCACCACTGTGAAGGAATGATTATTCTCTACATGTCACAGAGGAGAATGCTGAGGTGGTAACATCTCAAGATCACACAGCGGACAGGCAAATGGCAGCCATAGGCTTAGAAGCAAGGGTCATCAGCATCCAGAGGCTGCATGTAATATTCCTGTAGGGTAAGAGGGAACCTGAGTTAGGCTACATATAACATCCCTGTGGGGTAAGAGGGAAGCTGTGTTGCTTTTCCTTAGGTCTTTTATTTCTTCCATGTATTCTATAGCCAGGGTGCCAAGGAGGCTTTAGAAGCTCACAGCTGGGGCTGGAGCAGTGGCTCAATGGTTGCAGTGCTTGCCTGGCATGCGCAAGTACGTGAGTTCAAACCCCAGCACCATGTACACAATGAAGTCTCAGAGCAACGAAAGCCATGTGAAAAACTAAATAAAAATTGATTCTCTCTGTCTCTCTCTCTCACTGTCCCCTCTTTATTAAAAGAAAGAAAAAA
>PVKS010021840.1:0-34606 GCA_004027875.1 Aplodontia rufa | reverse complement strand
GCAGGTGAACAATTCAATATTGTAGCAGAAGCACATGTGAAGGGCCAGGATGCCTTTTGCAAGAGTCAGACAAAGCAGTCTTCATTGAGGGCATGCTTCTCAGTTATTCATTGGTGTTCACCTTGAAAAAAAGCCCTGATTTTTTTTTTTTTTTGGTCTCATATCCTATATAAACTAGTCAGGTAATCTTGAACAAATCAATCCATTGTATTTGTGCCTAATTTTTCTCATTTGAAAATGAGAGGGACAGTGGAAATGGCTCCTAACTCATTCCCCTGACTTCAAAACCTCTATTCTGTTCTCATTCTGCCAGCTTGTGAATGGGCTCCACCGAAGCTGGTCTTCGCATAACAGGCTGCTGACAGTTTATCGCTGGCCCCTGGCGAGGAATGGAGCCTCTGGTGCCACTCTTGCTCTGATCACAGCCCTGGCTCTTGCAGCCTTGATGATAACAGGAAGGAATCTCATCACTCTTGGACGTCCCTCTGCTCTTCTTACACACCACGACTGCAGCTGGGGGAAATGTCACATTTGCACTTCAGAGGGAGACAGGATCACTCAGAACTCCTCTGTGCTCTGACGGTGGAGGCGGCCTGCTGTGGGGCACGCTGCGGGCTGAGAGCAGAGCCTTCTGCAGTCAGGCGGTGGAGTTGGAGTCTTGGCTCCCTCACCTCCTCACCATCTTCTGTAACATCTCTGCAGCTCGCTTTGCTTATCTGCAAAGGACGATAATCACACCTATGCCTGGGTCTGTTGTCCAGGGCCAGTGGATGAATGCCTGTGAAGTACTTAGAACACTCTCCCAGCCTTTATTATTTTAACAGCCTACTCATGTGACCTTTGCTCATCCTTGCTTATTGGAAGTGCCAAAATTCAAGATAGAGACCAAGAATGACAGTTTTGTTTCCCAGCCCCTCTTACACCTCAGCCTGGCTTTGGAATCCAATTCTGTCCAATTGTACCTAAGAGGAAATTTCCTTACACAGGAGAGAGAGGAGGTAAGAACCTTTCTTGCATAAGAACATTACCACAAGAGGTTGCAAAGCTTGTACCTGCTACAGCCATCCAGTGACCTAACAGACATATTAGGGATGAGAGGAGAGAGGGAGGAAAAGGAACAGTGTCTCGGTGATGTCATTGAGCTACTGACGCAGCCCTGAGACTGCCTACTGCTAGCTGGTCTTGTTCTGTAAGACGATGATGATAATATGATCCAGTTGTTCAAGCCACTTTCATTGGCGTTCAGGTCCTTGTACCTAAAAGCATTGTAACTGACACACTTGAACCTCCTAGGACAAAGGTTCATGATGGTGCACTGCCTGATGGCACTTGTGGACATCACCAGAAATTATGGGCAAAGGACTCCAGAGACAACATTTGGTTGCTTGAGTATTTCGTATTTGGCTTTGCTGGGGCCCAATCCTATGCAGTAGGGGAACAACTAGAATGTACTGAGAGGAATCCTCTGCTGAGCCCCTGTTGAATCCCATAGTGGACGTTCTGACTATGGAAAACATTTCCCCATGCCCACCTGCTGTTAAAGATATCCAGATGTCTATGCAGCCTATGACCTCTCTGAGTCTATCAGAGAAGCCATTTAAATTTTCAGCAACTGAAAGAAGTGGGGCAGACATATTTTTCTAAAATGTCTCAAGACTTAACTGGCAGCAAAACACAATAAACAGATTTCAGCAGTGCTTTTTGCTCACAAGCTCTTGCATTTCTACATGAGTGAAGTTGAGCAAACTGTCAGAAAAGGGCTGACATAGCTTTTCTATAAAAATGGCTTCTAAATTGTTATTCAGGATGTGAGTCTCTAAACATCTATAGGATTCAGTTAGGAATTGTGGTGCAAAGAACTAGCCCAAGGTGAGGTGAGCTCAGTCAATGTCCCTGCATTAGCACTGGGCTTTATGGTTCACCTTACAGGTTACCATGTGCTTTATGGTTCATAATTTACCAGGGGTTGTCATAACCAATAGATCATTAAACTTTCAGTAGCCCTGTAAAGGAGGTGTTGCTTGAGGCTGTGGAAGTTCAAGGGACCTCTGGAAAGCTTGCCTGTGACTTTGGAAATGTCACCCTCACCCTTCTTTCCCGGGAAGTTACTTCCGGGAGGGAGCAGTGTGGATAGACTGTAGAGCCAGCAGCAGGTGTCTGAAGTTGCCGTGCTATCTGATGAGCGATTGGTGTCTCTGGGTTTCAACTGCCTCATTTGTGGGGGAGCTGGACTTAAATGATAACTTTAAGTTTTTTTGGGTTAAGCATTATCCTCACCTGGTGGTATTTTTAGAATCATCCTTTGAAACAACGCCATCATCCATGCTTTAGTGTGAATTATTTTAGGTGGTGATATGAAAACACTGAGCTTTAGAGTGTGCTTTAGTGACTAATTAAGGAGGCCAAGGAAATGGGAAAAAGAAAGAAAGAAAAAAATTACTGAATTTAAATTCCTTGTACTTCCTAATTTTTCCTTGAATTAACTTCACTCAATAGCATGGATCAAACAGTACAAATTGACCCCCTCTTTTCCTTCCTCCCTCCCTGCCTCCCTTCATTTATTCATTCAACTTTATTGTTGTACCTACCGAGTGCCAGGAATTGTTCTAGGCATGTGACAGGCATCAACTCTAAAATGAGCATCTTGTTGGATATTGAGCATAGGACAAGGGACATGAGAAATGGGGCCATAGCTGTCACGGTGCTCCTGCTCTACATGGTGGAGATGGGGGAACAGATAATTTGGTGAGATATTACATTATCTGCTGTGGCAGGGAGAGTGTGTAGTGCTAAGGGAGTCGGTAGGAAGCACACTTGGTCTGGATGTGGTTCAAGAGAGAAGGGAAGATTGGGAGAGAGGAGGAGGACAGTCCCAGGCAGAAAGAGCCAAACATGGGAAGTCCCTGAGGTGAGCAAAGTCATCTTCTATTATGAGATGATAAGAAAAGCTCAGTAGAGGTGGAACTTAGAAAGGAGGAGTAAGATGTTAAGAAGCATGGCTGAAGTGATTAAAAGAGCTGAGCACAACATGTCAGGCCTTGCAAACCATGCTTTGTGGTTCAGACCATATTGTAAGAGCCAGGGCAAAGCATTCTTCAACTTAACTTTTATCATAGCAGTACTTTGATATAGCACACAAAATTAAATAATTCCAAGGATCTCAATACAAAACTATTGGCCCTCTGATGGTATGTCCTGCCTCTCCAAAGGAAGCCACTTTCAATTCTCAGACCTTCTACAGAATGTAAGCATGCTTCTCTTAGACGCCATGCATTCCTTTTACGATAAAGCAGAGTTGAGAATTTCAGACCTCTTACTCCTTCCAATCTCTTCAGTCTTCCTAATGTTATCATTTCATGGTTTTCTTACCTTCATTTTTATGATTTTGGTTATTGTCTCTTGTTGAGTCAAGTAGTAGACTGTATTTTTTCCTTGTACAATTTTTTCCCCATGGTGTTAATAATTACATGTTTCTGCTTTGCTTTCTTTGAATGTCAGGTAGAATCTTATCATATCATTCTATAGCTTTGGAAAAAAACTCCCAATATTCTCTCATCTCCACCTCTCACAGTACTTGGTACTTGAGGCTTTCTAGGGTTCTGTGGGCTATTTTTCTTGCTTCCAACAGATTCCATGCTCTGAAGTTGCTCTTACTTGGCCTTCCTTTGCTCTGATGAAAAATTTACTGTTCTTCTACCAAGTTTCTCTCTCCATCCATTTTAAAAACATCTCAAGTTCTATTTGTTTCTAGTTTAAGCAAAGATGAATTTGTGTTCTTGTTCCTTTTTGAAGTAGAATTGAAGATGTCCAAATATCTTGACTCTATCTTAGAACTGGAATTCTTGGCAAGCTTTAAGTAGAGGACACTCATATTTTCTTTTGAGAAGCATTTCTCTGGCAGTAGGGTGGAGAGAGTGAATCTGAGGGGAATTGCATTAGGGTCAAGGACTGCAATAGGTCAGATGATAACAGAGTGGAGTAGGTTGAATTCTATTTTGAAACTTGAAATATGTGATCTTGAGATGTTCTAAAATTACATTCTTCCCAAAAGCAATGAAGGAAAACATTTCAAACACAATTCATTTTTATCTGTTTTCCAAAATTATGAAAGCCTAGTACCCATTATAAAATGTCCAATGTCCTATTTGTAGGCCTTAAAATATACTAGAAATAACTATGATTTGCTATATGATCACACTCTGTCTTGATGAGTGACAACCGTGGTGATTTTATTGGTTTGAATACTATCAATATTCATTACATGAGTGCCAAACAAACATATAAATGGCACAGATGACGGAAAGTGCAGCATAATCAATGAAGACTGCCAGCATTCATTCATGGTCTTACATGTAAAGAAGTGGCATCTATTATGTTGTAATGCTTTCGTTGTTTTCTAACGAGAGAAGAGTCAGTTTTATTTTATTTTATTTTATTTTTTGGACATTTAGTTGTGTACGTGGTGCTGGAGCTAACTGGGTCCCCGCACATGCCAGGCAAGTGCCCTACTGCTGAGCCACCTCTCCAGCCCTATTATATGGCAATACTTCCAAAGTTATCCTTAAACTCATGGGAATAAAGAAACAGACGGATATTTTGTACTACAGAATATTTAGAGTTGAGATGATGATCACTTTCACATAGTTCAGCAACTGTTATGGACAACATAGTTTTAATACTCAGAAAGACAGTGTCTTCTTCCTACAATGAGTCAGCATGATACCCTGAGGGGCTCTGAGACTGAAAGCTGCCAGCTTATCCTGAAGTCCTGGCCTCAGAAAAGTCGTTTAATGAGTGGATCACTCCTGCTGAATCATGGAGTATTTATTTTGTGGGACTGTGCTGATGCACTGATTTTGGGTAATTCTCTTCACCACCGGAAAACAGGAAGTGTTTGGGGCTCTGTGCATTCAGCTGTCCATACCAGAGCTAACCTTGGAGCATTATGCTGTGTGCCCATGCATCAACTCTTACCCTTCATGGTCTTTCTCTTGCCCTGGTGATCCTTCAGTCTGTAGCACCCAGGAACAGCCCTGTACTCTCCCATCTCTGGCACACACTGAGGTCACACCATGTCCTTCACAAGCTCTATGCCATGTGTCAGGCTGTCCTACAGGTTTGACTATGCCTATCTGCTTTGAATGCTTTTAGGATTTTGCTCCATTTTCTAATTCTTCACATTCTTTTCAGTATCATCTCTTGCTTCCAGTTGATATCGAACATGAATAAACCATGCTCTGCCACTGGCAAGTTTAGTCAGGGGAAGGATGGACCTTTTCTTATCCTGCATGCAGACCCCTCACTTACCTGCTCTGCGGGCGGTGTGGGGAAGGCAGAGTTATAGTCAGTGTTGGTTTTTGCCAGTGCTCTTCACCTTTTGGTACAGACTATAATTTCATCTGAAATAATATTTTTTCCCTGCTTGAAGGATTTCCTTCAATGATTTTAGTAGAGCAGTTGATCTGATGACTGTTTCAGCTTTTGCATGTTTGGAGAAGTTTTTACCCTTGTTTTTGAAAGATATTTTCAGTGGACATAGAATTCTAGGTTGAAATTTTTTCTTTCAGGGCATTAAAGATATTACTCCACCATTTTTTTTTGCTTGAATTATTTCCAATGAAATGCGACTATTATCCATGTCTTTACTGCTCTGTAGGCAACATGCTGGCTGCCTTTAAGATTTTCTCTTTATTATTGGTCTTGAGCAATTTGGTTATGATATATTTTGGTATGGTTTTCTCCATATTTCTTATGCTTGGAGTTAATGTTTCTTGTATCTATGGGTTTATAGTTTTTATTTAGGTTGTAAAAATTTTTTTGATCATTATTTCTTCAAATATCATTTTCTTTCTACTCCCTTTTTATTGTTTTCTTTTTTATTTACATGGATGCTAGATCTCTTGGAATTGCCCTGTAGCCATGGTGCTCTTTTTAAACATTCTGTTTTCCCCTCTGTTTTATATAGTATCTTTTGTCACTTTTTCAAGTTCATTAACTATTTTCTATAATATGTAATCCACTGATAATCTCATTTCTTCTATTTTTGATATCACACATTGTAGTTTTAATGTCTAGAAGTTCTCTTTGTCTTCCATATTTTTACTTATTTTATGAACATAGAGAATATTTGTATAATAACTATTTTTAAAGTGCTTATTTGTAAATTCTAAACTCTATTTCAATTCTGGATGGGCTTTAATTGATTGAAACTTTCTTCTCATAATGGGTCATACTTTCCTACTTCTTTGTGTACCTAGAATATTTGATCATAAATACATTCTTATGTGCTGGATATTTGTGCTCCTATAAATGATCTTGCATTTTTTTCCCCCTGGGAAAACATTACATGGAAACCATTTGATCAGTTCAGATCTTGAGTTTAAAATTTGCTAGATGGAACCAGAGCAGCAATTATTCTGGAGCTAATTAATCCAAACTACTGAGACAAGACCCTTCTGAGTACCCTGCATAATGTCTTGTGAGATATGAAGTTTTCCAGTGTGGCTCTTGGAGACAGGCACTATTCCCAGTGCTGGTCTAGCAAGTGGTTTACTCCCTTTGGTCCTTTTGATGATTCTTTCTCTGTTCATAGATAATCCTCTTATATGCATGTACTGGTAAGTGTTCTGGTGAATTATCAAGGCAAACCTCCAAGGATCTCAAAAGTTTCTATGCACCACTTACCCTCCTGGTATCCTGTTCTGTGACCTCTTGCCTTGGTCTCATCACATTCTCAACATTATTGTCTCAACTTAGAAAGCATGTCATTGTCCTTTCTGCATCCCAGCCTGGAACTCCTTCAGGTGGTTATCTGGATTGGTTGCAGGGATTGCTTTGTTTCTTTTCTAGCTTTCAGAGATTATTGTCCTTTGTTCTTAGTGTCTAATGTGTTAATAGCTATCTTTTCATATATTTTGTCCTTACCCTCTGTTTTGGATGGGGGTATAAATCTAGTCCCAATGGAAGCTGACTATCTCTTCATATTTTTGGGGCTGTGGGTCTGTGAGGATCAGGGAAGCAATGCACCCTAGAATGACACTTACCTTGGTAGGATGGGATAGTAAATCTGATCCTCACCTTTTTGAAAAGGTTCTTTTTATTGTCATTAACAGAAGAGGAGGAAAAATCCAACAGATCTTGTTTCTTCAAATTGACATTAATCATTGATTTTTCTCATAATAGTCTAAAAAACAAAGATAACCACTCAGACAGTGTAATAAGATGTACAACCTTGTGACACATCTAATTTCTTTCATTACTTTTACAGTCTTTATAAAGGGAAACATTGAAAGGACTTATAATTAGAGAAATGGTCTAATCACATCCATCAAGTAGGATTGATTACACTGTTGATTACACTGTTAGTTTTCACAGATTAGAATGGCAGGGGAAAAGGGAGTTTCCTTTTTATAGACCTCCAGACACTGACCTCTACATACAACATAACAGAGAAAGGTAGAAAATGGTTATTTTGAAAACAAATCCTCTAAATTCATTCAAACAATTGGCTAAATATATTGGTACTATGAATGTGTATCTGTGTACATTCATAATTTTTTGTCTATTTGCTTAGAGAAAAGTGGAATGAATCTAGAGTAATTGTACAAAAATTGAAGAAATCATGTATGAGAAACTGAGAGAAATATAGGTCTTGACATCTGTAATGTGAATTTAATGTCAGAAAAATCTTTTTGATTTCTGTCTTTAATGGATGTGAAAGATATTAATGCTGCATGCTATTGTGTCATGCTTCATGCTTCTGATCTTTACAGCTCTTTTACTCTAAATAATGAATAGTCTTATGATCATTTCAATATCCTGAGTATAGAAGAAAAGGAAGGAAGCAATCTAAGTATAGATATTTGTTTATTCACTTATTTATTTATTCAAGATACAATTGAGTCTATTCATGTATTAATATGAAAACTGATGTTAAAATTACGTATGGCAAATTGCAGAAATATATACAATGTAAAGGCAGGAAAAAAGAGACATGGATGGAAAGGCTGGATGAAGAGAAATCAAACAGAATAGAATAGTCAACTCCAGGGTAGGTATGTGTCTCACCTGCTATGACAGAATAACACAGACTGAGTGAGGAATTTTTTTCTCACAGTTCTAGAGGCTGGGAAGTCCAAGGTCAAGGTGCCAGCATCTCACAGGGGCTTCACTGATGGAAGCCCTGGAGAGAAGGAAGACCAAGTCCTCATATGATAGGAGGTAGAAGGGCAAGAGGGAGAGAATCCACTTCCATGAGCCCTTTTTACAATGGCATTAATCCATGCTTGAGAGCAGATTACTCATGGCCTAGACACCTCCCGTTAGAGCCCACACTCTAACACCGCTGCACTGGGAATTAAGTTTCAACACACACATTTTAAGGGGACACATAAACCATAGCAGCCAATACCTGAAATTGTAAGTCTTTTAAAAAATCTTTATTTATTCATTTTGCAGCTCTGGGGTTGGAACTCAGGGCTGCATGCATGATAGGCCAGCACAACTATTAAGCTGCATCCCTACCCTGATGTATCAAGTCTTGAATACTTGCAAGGAGTGGATTGAAGATTGAGTACTAAGCTTTCTGGCAGAGCAGCAGCAGCAACAACAAAGATAATTTAATCTATTTTGATGTACCATTGAAGACAAATTGTTTGCAATATACATGCTTAAGAACTGAATAAGTTAACTCATTATATTGCCTCATTAACTATAAGGCAATTAGGTATAGTGATGGCTTCCAAAAGTGATTTGCGGCTTTAAGATAGTAGAACAGTAGACCTTACAGAGCAGTAACTAAAATAAGAACTAATCTTGAGTTGACCAATCTGAAATTATGCCAATTAAAGCCATGCCACCTTGCTATCAAAATATGGTTTTATTAAGTTTCTTAGTAATTGCTACTATCCCCCTGTTTCATTGTAGCCTTCTCTTTCTGCATTGATGTCAAGGCGTTATCCCATCATAGTTTTATTTTTCCCAATCATCACAAAACTGTTCTTACTGATGCTTATTCTAATTATGGCATTAAGGTCACAGCATTTTATGAGCATCAGTAGCCTGGGAATGACTTGAGCTTATTTAGTTTAGCCAATAGTTAATCCATTTCCACAGAATTGAATCAAGAAAGGTTAGTAAAAGCCACAAAAGTGTTGTTCTCAAATATTTTTCTTTTTCAGTGGTGGAGCTCAAGCCCAGAGCCTCATGTCCTCTACCAGTGAGCTACACCCCCAGCAATGCTCTCAACAGGTAATAGATGGTATAACCATGTCCATAGACACTTGGTTTTCATGTATAACCTTGTCCTGAAAGGGCCTAAGTTCAGTTTATTGGAAGGGAAACTACAGATTCTTTATTACACAGATTATTTAGTGAATTAAGGAGTTAATAATTTGGGAACACTATATGGTTGCCATTTTAATACACAAGGTGGAGTAATTTATGAAATCTCTTTCGTGTGCCAAGGGAAAATTTAAGGACCATAGGAAAAGTGATAGGTCTCAAGGAGAGGAGTCTGGTGTGGAAAGGAGACAGGCCATCAAACCGTTAAGACATGATGTAATAGCTTGATGGCATTTAGGAGGGATCAACAAGAACCTAAGTTGGTCTAGGGTTGGGGGAAGTCAGAGAGGGCTTTATTTGAGGACTTAGAAAATCTTCAGGCCGAAAGGAAAGAAGTTCACTGCATGAAACTGGAGAAATTACTTCAACTAGGCTTTATTTTTTTCTCTAGAATCTCAGATCTAAGGGGAGTTGTGATGCTGTATAAAGTCCTTCCCTTGGATGAGGCAAGGACTAGTTATATCCTGTAGGCAGGACTAGTTATATCCTTTCAGAAGAATGAGGACTAAACTTCAATTTTTTAAAACATTTTGGTGGAATACATTCAACATAATTTACAATTCATGAAATTTAGTATGTCATGCTATCGTGCACCCCACACCCAAGTGAAACTGTGTATCCACTAAACATCCCCTTCCCCCACTTCCAAGGTCCTGACAACCATTAATCCACACTCTAGCTCTACACATATGCCAATTCTGGATATTTCATATAAAGAGAATCATACAAATTTTGTGTCTGGCATAATATTTTCAGGTTTCATACATATTGTATCAATACTTCATTCTCTTATGCGGGTGAATAATGTATGATGTAGATATACCACATTTTATCTATTTATCAGTTGATGAATTCGATTTGTTACCACCTTTTGGCTATTGTGAATAGTGCTGCTATGAACAACTGTACTCAAATTTTAATTTAAACTTCTATTATAATTTCTTTGGAGCATATAACCAGGAGTGGAATTGCAGGATCACATGGCAATTTTATTTTTAGCTTATCAAGGAAATGCCAAACTGCTTTCCACAGCAGCTGTACCATTTTACTGAATTTGCTTTTAATGAGAAAATATTTCTTTCAAGGCTACTGTGTGCTTTAGTAATTTATTCTCCCCACCAACTTCAAAAGATTGTTCTGAGGATTAATAACCTTCCTGAAACTATTAAAGGCTTTCTGAAAGCAGCCTTTATATAAATTAAAGGTATTATGTACTCAAGCATTCATTCTGGTGTAGTTTGCAAAGAACTGGATAGTTCAATACGTTTACACAAAATTTAATCTGAATAGTTGTGGGCTTTTACGAGCTTAGAAGACCTGAAGCTAAGAAGAGACAAATTGAGTTGAATTAGTTTGTCTTGATTTGATCTGTTTTTCCTAATGAGATATTGGAGGAATAAAAAAAAAGTGCTATCCTTTTGAGGCATGGGCACACCGATTCTGGTTGTTAGATCCATTAATTATTTTATCTCTATTCAGAATGCTCTAATGAACTAAAACTCAAGCTTGCTGTTAAAGCAGAAGCCAAAGTGTGCTCAAACCAATGGTGTTTGCCATGCCTCAGCAGGCTTTCAAGAGGGTTTCTGAGAGATAACCAAGTGAAGAACAAATTCGAGCTATTTTTGTGTCTCTAGACAGTGTCTAAATTTTTTTTTGAGGGGGCAGACAGCCCCTAATGCATACCTTGCGAATGATGGTGCTTTTAGGGGAGCCCATTAGCCCAGCAAGGTACAAAACTCATGTTCCTGTGGCTCGTGGGCTCTAGATGGAAGGCTTTGTGGGAAAGAGCCATTTCTTAGGCTTCAATCAATCCACAGCTCATCCAACAGGTCAAGATGCCAGCAGAAACTCATGCGGCAGGCAAAGAAGCGAGAGTAAGAGATCAAGATCTCAGTCTGTTTCTCTCTCATTAATGATTTCAAAATTGCCTGGTGTACTTAATGTCTCTCCATAATGCACTCACGCCCCATGGGCCAAATTGGCACCTTCACATATATTGACCAAGAAAAGCATAGAGAGTGAATTTTTAAATGACCAAGTACTTTAGTACCTATAATATGTTGTGCATTTTACATTTATTACATTAGATCTTTACTGAAACAGTGTGAAGTTGGTTTATATTCATTTTGGAAGTAAAAATGGGTCTCTGAAGGGCAATGGATTGGCGAAGCTGAAATATAAATAGAAGAGCTGATTCTAAAGTTTTTGCTCTTCCTGGTGTACTAGCGTCCATTTAAAATACTAGAAAAATGTCAAAATAATAACAAATATTAAAATCTTAAAAATGTGCTTCTCCAAGCCAAGGTATAGCATCCATCAGACTAATTGCTGAATGTATGACTTTCAACTGCCTGCCACCTAGATGGCCACTCAACTCTTGGAAACTCAAATGAATTTGACTATAACCCCCAGGAGTTCCACATCTTCCCAGGGTTTGGAGGGGCTTACCATTCACCTGTTCACTGTGGCTCAAGCTCCAGCTTTTGAATTAGTTCTTCAGGGAGTATTCCCTTTTCTTCCCTTTAGCTGTGGAGTAAAGAAAAACCCGACTCAGGTAAATTGTGGCTTAAATAGCATTTTGTTCTTTTTTTATGTGAACACTGGGCATAAAAGTCCCTAATGAAATCTCCTTCTAGAGGCTACTCCCTAAGACTGATTCTGATTTTAATTTGTAATGAGGTAGAGTGTATTAAGCACTCATTACTTATTCTTTTCATAGGACATTCTGTTCATGGAAGAGATTGGAGATTACAGTTAATTCATTTGAATCTCTAGGAACAGAGTAATCTCAGGTCCCATGAGGAGAATGAATGCTAGATACAGGAAAGACTTGAAGAGTTGCTTCTTTAATGCCTTTAAAATAATTTATTTCTAGTTGACAAATAATTATATATGTTATATGTTTAAGGAGTACATTATGGAATGTTTACATCATTTTGGTTAACAGATCTTTTATCTCACATACTTAAATTCTTTTAGTAGTGAAAGCATTTAAAATCTATTTTAACAATTTTGAAATACAACACTTTGTTATTTATTACAGTCACCAGTCCATTCAGTAGATGACTAAAATTTATTTCTCCTCTCTAATTAAAAGTTCATTCTCTTTGATCAACATCTCCCCTTTTCTCATCCGCACCTTCTTCTAGTCTCTAGTAAACATGACTCTACTACTTACTTCTCTGAGTTTGACCAAAAATTTTTAGTTACTACATGTAAGTGAGATTATATGTTATTTTTCTTTCAGTGACTGGCTCATTTCATTTAACATAATGTACTCCAGGTTCATCCATGTTTTTGGAAATGACCAAGAGGTAGCTACAGTTCTATGTTCAGGGCAGCACCTTTACAATGCCTAAGATATGGAAGTTATCTGGGTATCTGTCATCAGATGAATGAATAAAGAAAATGTGGCATATGCACACAATGGAATATTAGTCAGCCTTAAATACTTTTATGTCACAGCTGAGAACAGAGTGGATCAGAGTGGACTTTGATTTGCCGAAGTTCAATGGCTAGTTAGTTGATGTACATGACTTTTCCCTGGGCACCATCTTGCTATCCCCAAGATAGCTATCTTCCCTTTTTGGTTCTGCTTGCTTTTTCCAGGTATCCTCTAGAAGAGAATGGAGGTTTCTGGTATTTTCAAGCTTATCTAGCTGAACAAGACAGAAGCAGAAAATGAGGCCGCGATTCTAATAAAAATATTTTGCTTTAAAGAAAAACCTAAGAATCTGAATGATCTTTAAGCCACTTTATAGAACATCTCCCTCCTGATATTTCACAATCACAAGTGGCCTCTCCAGGTGTCACATTTCAGGTTCTGCAGGACAATGAATTATAAAGAGATTGAGATTATAATGAATTTTGTCACAAATGACCTATGTTGGAAAATAGGAATGAGAATCTCAATATTCTCAGGGTGACATTGGATTCTTGTAAAATATTTGCTCAATTACAGAAGAAAATTACCAGGGAAATAAGGGATGAGGGTGTTATTACTCAAGTATAAAACAACAACAATAAAAAGCCTGTCACTGCCGTGAAGGCAACAGAGCTAAGCCCTGGAAAGCACTTTCCAGCCTGTAAATATGCATCTAAATACAAGGACCAAAACTGTGGATGAAATGAGTTTCTGACTCATTCACCAAAGGGAGATTCAGAACAATTTGTAGTAATCTATTTTCATTCCCCGGACAATTTTGACTGTACAGATGCTTCTGTTAAACCTTGAAAGGTAATAAACAGCTATATCTTATTGTCACAAGAGAATGGTAAGGGTATGCATTATATAAAAGACCAAGACAATATTGTTACTCAAATAACAATCCCCCAGGCTAGATGAATGGGCTTTTAGAAATGTAGAGTGAATACATATTCAAGATTTCTCTGTCTTAAATAGTATCCTAAATTTAAAAACATAAGCAAAACCCCCAAAATCCAATTTAGCTTCTGAGAAAATGTAGAGGAAAGAGAAGAGAGGAGATAATGAGATCATAAAATAATTGAAGAATGGCTAAATATCTTTTCCATATGATTTTTAAATTGCTTGGGGAATTAATTTAATCTGAACTGGTGTATATCTACTTCTTGATGAAAATTGCCCAATCATATATTTTTCTCCATGTCACCCTGGAGATTGTGTGCTCAGGACATTGAGAGTTAACAAGGGTGTGATGCTTTCTGGTTTCTAGGCTGATCAAGCTACATTTTGCCTTCGTAACTTTGAACTATAAAGTTGAATTGGATTTTCCAACATTCAAAATGCGATACTTAGTCTTTCAGTATTCATAAGGGTAATGAATGTGCATTTGAATAAACCAAGTCCATAAGCAAACCTCACGAATATTGATGAAATGCATAAAAGTTTTCTTGCGGTGACATGCAGTGAATAATTAGCTCTGTTAGAATTGGCTGCTTCTTCTAAGCAATATCACATAGTTCTTTAGATTAGTAAAGGGAAAAAATACTGTGAAACACACAATTTTGCATACTTCCAGCTTGAATGAGTTGAAGGTTGGAGATTCTGAGTTTTCAAGCTCTGGGGTTATGAACCCTCTGTAGGTGATATACATCTTCTGGGATTTTCTCTCCTACAAGAAGATGCAGTGCACTATCCTAAGAAAGTCATGTGCTTTGGAATCAATGGCACAGAAGATAAGGACTGGGAATGGCTTTGCAATTATCATTCTATGGTCTTGGCCAAGTCTTTCAATTTGGGATCTGTGTTTTTCTTTTATGAAGTGAAGGGAATGACATTTTCCTCATTAAGTATATGAAGATTTTTGGTTTATTCAGACACAAAAACTACATCTGTGAATAATAAAGTACAATCTATTACACTTTCAAGATTCAATGATTTGTTTCAATTTATATCTCTGGAGATGACAACCATATTGATCAGTTGTGCTGCAGAAAAAATAAATCCCAAATTCCAGATTAGGACCTAAGCATCTATTCTTGCTCCTGTTCCTGTCAATACCTTTGAATCAGATGAAGTACCATCTAAGTGGGAAAAACTTTATTCATGTCAGGGAGAGGAAGATAGGGGGATGGAGAGAGAGAGAGAGAGGGGTGATTTAGAGGAAAAGATGGTGCTTCTTTAAGCTTCTACTGGACCTTAGCGACCTTCCATTCATTCCATTGGCCAAACTACATCACATGACCAAACCTACCATTGACAGGGAAGCACAGAAGCTCTGGCAAGGACACTGCAAATCTTATGTCAGTAAATGGGTACATTTAATTCTCATATGGAAAGGGGGAGTGAATAGTTGGGAATAGTAACACAATCCTCCACAGTAACTGTAGTACTGTGGGAAAGAGCATGGACTCAGCCCAGGTTTGCATCCTATCTCCAGTGTCATTTACTATAAGAACTTGAGCAAGTTGCCTCATATTTCTGAGTCTGGTTTGCTAATCTGGAAAATTGAGATAATACTAGTACCTACCTTATTTTGTGGGATGAAAAAAATGAAATTGTGTGTGTGTGAAAATAGAACAAATCTGACACATATAGTAGACACTATATGCAAGCTAGTATTATCTATTATCTTCACTGAAGGAGTAGTAAATATATAGAGGCATTCCCAGGAGAAAAACTGAATCAGTTAAAGTAGCTGTGGTAAGACAATGATACACACATTCCCCATTTTTCTCATTTGCAGTGGCCATTTCTACACGATTCGGTTGGTCCATGTCATTGATCCTTTATCACTTTCTTTCTTTGTCTTCTAGCCATTAGTTTTCAGATGTAGACTGGTAGAAAAGGTAAGCAGGAAGACTTGATGGTTAGCATCATGATAAAAACCACTAACTTTGTTTCCTTTCTCTGAGACATTTTAGTGATATTCCAATTTTCAACAGCTTTTAGAAGAAACATTTTTTCCAGATTTTTTTCTTCTTTTTAAAGACTCAAATTCAGAAAGATGTTGGATTATGATGATGAATGTTAGTCCTTATTTGATCCTGGTCTTGTTTCTTCAGACAATGAGCACTGTATTCTTCTACTACCTTAATATGCTATTGTGAAGAATAACCAAATGAACTATTTCCCAAATAACACTGCAGTAGAGAGAGCATAAATGGCCTCACAGCCATAAAGAGGGGGGCTCTATAATGGGAATTGTGCATGGTTTATTGCCTCTATCTATATCACAGATTCTGCTTGAAAATTTAGCATTAATTTTTTCCTTTGAACAGCACCTCTGAAATTTACTTAATAAGAAAAGGTATCTTAAACAAGATACATGTTCAAATGAATGTTTAAATGAAACAAATGATATTCTTTCTTATCATAAAGAAAGCCACCTAGTGAAAAATTAGCTCCAGTCCCATGACTGCTCATTTTAAATACTGAGTATTGCCAATGAGAAAAGGCTAGTTACAGAACAACTCTGTTCAAATATTTTTACTTTCTTTTCCATTCCACAAAAAATGACAAATTGTAAATTTACACCTTGTCTTCTACTCATTAGACCTGTTCTGAAACATTTTTACTCTGATGGCATATGATTCAGGAGTCCTGGGTGTAATTAATAATTTTCTGAAAATGTTGTCTTGGCACTAAGCTTGAACTAGAGACCTGTACCTAGTGGTGGGTCTCTGTGGGTCTCTCCACCAAAATAAATGAATAGAGCTGTGAACTGCTGCTACAGTGAGGTAGGGAAGTGAGTCAATGGTCAAGTGACTTCCACCATGGAGGAATAAGTGATTTGTCTTTGAGTTGGGTGAAGATGGATGGCATGGGAAGAGGAACAGAAAAGAGACGAACTCTACACTCATTTCTCTGTATAAGTTTCTCACCTTCACATACCTGAGCTCACAAAAAGGGGGAGGTGTAATGTTCAATGGATGTTTGAGTTTTAATTACTATACAAGACTAGAAATATGTATTGGTGAACAGAAACTATTTTGGGGGACTGAAATAACCAGATTTTTTTTACTTTTGAGAGAAAATTCTCAGGCCAACATTAGAGTTCACTCAGTGGTCAGATAAGTACTTCTTCCTAGAGCTGATACATAGGGCCCAACTTGTGATAAATGATGTTTGTTTTGTATTCAGGCATGTGAAGGGACTACTAATTATTAAAAATTCTATTCCACCTGTTTTCCTGATTGGTAATAGCCTCTCTAATTTTTAACTGGGCATGTGAATTTCCACTACTGACTGTATTCCCCAGCCTTCTATGGTCTGAATGCTTCTGTTCCCATCCCCCTACCAATTAGTATGTTGAAACCTAATTGCCAAGGTGACCATTTTAGGTGGGGTTTTCAGGAGGTGATTAGGTCATGATGGTGGATGCCTTATGAATGGAATTTGTGCCCTTGTATTCGAGACTCTGGAGAGCTGCCTTGTCTCCTTCCCTGTGAAGATACAGTGAGAAGACTCTATGAACCACGAAGTTGGCCCTCATCAGATACCAAGTCTGCAGGTCCCTTGATCTTGGACTTAAAAAATTTTGTTTTGTTTCTAGCATTTTATTATAGTGGTCAGAACAGACTAAGATAAGATAAGTATGGCCACACGACTAAGTCTGGACCAATGAGATGTGGGTAAAAGTGCTATACCCATCTTCTAGGGCACTTTCTCAAAATTGTGCTGCTTTATCAAGATGTTCTTTTCCTTATGGACAGGAACAGTAACAAAAGAGCCACTTGACCACAAGTTGAAGATATCAGAGCTAAATCTCTGGCATTAGAATGCTTGGTTCTGGGACGGTATGCAAGAAAAATCAATTATGTCTATCTATAACGCTATTTATTTTAATGTCTTCATTATAAATATTGTCCTGTGCCCTACTTAATACAGATATTAATATCTGAAAATATTCTGCTGCTGTCACAAAAATCTAAATTTTGTGGCCTGTCTTGGTAGTCAGGTAATAGAAAACTCAGAAACCTACTAAAGCTAGAAGGCTGGACTGTTCATGGCCGTTTCACAATGCCTTGGCAGTATAATTGGTAAACCTCTCACCTGTAATGACCCGGAGTGCAGAACACTTAACTTTAGAGAAGTGGTTAGAAAAATATAGGCTATCATGTGAGTGTTGACTGCTTCTTGCTGCATTTAGCAAGATTTCAGAAGAAAGAAATGAACTCAAACAAAAATTGGCCAATTTTAAGCAGAGATGGAAGGAAATGCAACTGTACCAGTGGAGGCTTTCTCTATCTTTGATCTATAGACTGAATTGAAGGTCTAAAGATTTGAGGCCTGCAAGGTTGGAAAAGCCAACTCCCTCTTTAGCTGAAACAGCAGGAGAGAGGACTCATTCACAGTCATCCCCAGAGGTGTGCCATTAAGACTGCTCAGCTAGTGGGATGTAGCCCTTAGACAGTAATTACATGGAAGTAATGGCTTCTGACTCAGCCTTAAGGTGGTTGTTTTTGAAATAAGAAAAAGTAGAATGGGCTGCCCAAGAAGCCAGTACAGAAGCCAATAAAGAAGAGGAGAGGAGAGCAGGTATGCTTAAGAAGCATGCTGTTTAGGAGAGATCTTGGGTAAGGTTGCTTTTGTGTAGAACTAGTGATACTAGTAAATGTATAATAACTTTTTTTTTTCAAAAATGTTCTGAATTTTAGTGTTTTCTGACTTCCATAGTGTAAATACTCCCACATGGTCTGCTTCATGCCACCAGCATGATACCATTGATCATATAGAGTTAGAGTTGGAGAGGAATGTGCATGCCAGACCCAGGACACCACTGCAGGAAACAAAGTGGAAGAAAATAGATTACCACTAAGTTTTGAAAGTAATTATATTTCTCAAGAAACTGCAAGCCTAGATCCCAAAGGCCTGTGGATTTTCTTATCCCTAAAGAACCCTTCAGGTTTTCAAACATGCAAAAGTAGGAAATAAGTTGTCAGAAGAGAATGCTCTCTGGCACCTTCAGCTGGGGCCACGTGGAGTGTAGTGGAAGGAGGACTCAGAAGGCAGAGCCAAGGCCGCAGAGAACAATCAATGGAAGAATTTTTCCCAGAGGTCACAGCTCAGGTCACTTGCTCCCCTGTAAGGGCAGAGGATCCTTGCAATTACTGCTTAGCAAGATATCATCGGTGCTGTGGACCACTGACTGCTGGGTGTTCCTCATTCTTTTCTGAGTGGGAATATTTACTGTGGTGGACTGTGTCTGTTCTACCACTTTGTATTGGATGCATCGGTGGATAGCTGGAAAGGGGAAATGTTCAAGTTAGCTGTCTATTAGCTTGGAGCCAACTTCAGCTCTGATACAGTCTATTGTGCATCATTTCTAAATCTCAAAGGTTGGGCTGAATCCAATAACAGGATGGAATTTTCCTAGAGGAGGGGAAAAGAGTTTCTGTGAATTGGAAGAAGGAAAAAAGTTGATCATAGATACATGAGTGGCAAGCAAATTAGAATGATAGAAACCAAAGATTATTGCAGAAAACCATTCTTGCTGATTTCCTTTTAGCAATAGAATCTCCTAAGTTTTAATTGTACATGTGGATTCAGGTCGAAAACATTCCTCAGTCTCCCTTCAAGTTGGTGTGGCTGCAGGACTGTTTACAGCAGTGGTTGTGAGCGGGGTAAAAAATATGTACAACCTCAAGTCATCTTCTCCTTTGATGGACAATTGGCCAAGTTCTAAGAATGTGCATACTAAGATGGCCCACAAAACCAATGCACCTCTTTGGGAACTCTTCCCAAGCTTTTGTAATGTAAATCTGAGAAATGACAAGCTTAACGAAGACATACAGTCCACTTTTAAATCAATCAAATGATGCCTTCAGAATCTTGCTTCTTTCTTATGCTGAGACCCTTCTATTTTTTAAAAAAAATTTTAAATTAAAAAATGTTTTTTGGTACTGGGGATTTAATACAGCAGCACTTAACCACTGAGCCACATCCCTAGTGCTTTGTATTTTTTTTTTTTTTTTTTTGAGACAGGGTCTCATTAAGTTGCATAGGGCCTAGCTAAGTTGCTGAGGCTGGCTTTGAACGTGAGATCCTCCCGTCTCAGCCTCCCGAGCCGCTGGGATTACAGGTGTGCACCACTGTGCCCTGGCCCCCTCTTTCATTTTTAATTCACTGAATTTGAGTTTTTAGCACTGTGGTTCTCTTTTGCCTGAAGGAAATAAACTCAGCTTGTTTTTTTCAGCTCTGGTAGTTGTGTTCTGATTTTCTTAAAGATAAATTGCTTGCCATTAATTTTCCATATTTTCCTAGGAAATGCTATTGTTGAAAAGCATGCTGAAGGGGGCAGAGCTAACCTACCCACTTCCCTCTAGATAGGCCTGAAAGAGGAAAAAAGCCTCTTCATTTAAAGTACTATATTTTGGTTACTTATTAAACTTGCATAGCTTTTATTCAACATAAAAGTCCTGGTCTTTCAACATACTAGCCTTTGCACTGGGCCTTGCATGCTACATGACCCCAGGCATTGTTTGTAATTATTATTAACAATAAATGTTTGCTGATTGAATAAGTGAGAAATAGGCTTGTAAGCCCGGTATTACTATTAAAGGATTGGTAGGAGAACAGGAGAGGGGATTGTTGAGCACCATTTCCATCATTTAATAGAAGCAGGAGGATTGAATAGAAGACATTGGCCATGGCACACTAACATTGTGTATTTCCAGCATGCAAATATGCCCTGCGCTGAGAAACATGGTCACTTCTCAGCAGGCTTTGGATCTAAATGGACTGGCCAAAAAGTTTACAAACCACCAATAAAATGGAGGGAAGTCTGGCAGATAGTGATTCTTGCTTGTTTTTTTTCCCCCTTGCTCTCTCCTTTCTTATTATGTGAGCAGGAGCCTAAGTGAATTAGCTCACAAAATGTTATGAAAGAAAGCCACATGCCATATGTTCAGGATAAATATGTCCAGTGTTCAGGCACATTCTGCTACTGTTGTTGGGGTTTACTCTGCATAGAGTTACCCCTGAATTTTTGGAAATTTCTGAAACTAGAATAGAAAGAACTGCAAATTGCTTTCCTATTTCTGAGGCTGAAATCATGGTTCTTAAACCACTGGAGGTGTTGCTTTTTCAAGATACTCCTATTTGAGTACTCTTTCTGCCTAGGACATTTTTGCCCAGTGATTATATTGCTGGAACTGTGCCAAGGAAAAGTGGTTCTCTGGTAGCAGAGGTAAGATAAGGGGAATTAAAGATGTGCATGAGGTGAAGATAGTCATTTCTAAGCGATACAGTGTGATATTTGAATGTGGGGAGCTGGATTGTCCCCCGGGAGCCGATCAGGAGATGAGTGCTGATGGCTGGAACCCCTTCCTTCCCAGCCGGGGAAACACAGCTGATGGCAGCCCAGAATCTGTTTATTATCAAGGCACACAGGGTTTTTATAAGGAGTGGAAAAGCCAAGGAATCAATAATCCTTTTAAGGCAGTTGCCAGGGGTTATGCAGATTTTGAGTACAGACAAACAACTAGGTAGGGAACAGCCTGTGGTTAGCACATTCCAACCCATCCTAACTCTTTGCATAAGAATTAGGAAGCCTAACAAAGCAGGACCTAGCAGTCCTTCCAGAAGGAACTTATGGAAATAGTAACAAGATCGCTCTAGGGCAGCTGTTGAAATGGGGGTGAAGGCTAGACCCCAACATTTGAATACATGTATACAACGTGAAATGATCAGATCAGGATAATTGGTATATCCATCACCTCAAATGTCTATCATTTCTTTGTGCTGGGAATATTCAAAATCCTGTCTGCTAGGTAGTCTGAAATAAAGTATTAATTGTTGTCAATGGTAGTTATCCTACTGTTTTATAGAACACTAGAAGTTATTTGTCCTAACTGTACCTCTCTACCTATTAACCATCCTCTCTCCATAAAAGTATGGAAGGCTGTGTGAATTTGCGTATAATTTTTGCCAGGGGCCATGCTAATCTTCTCTGTATCATTCTAATTTTAGTAAATATGCTGGCAAAAAAGAAGTGACTTCTTATGCAAACAATCTTTCATCTGCAGAACACTATCACCCTAGGGCAAATTCCTTAGGTGGAATTCTTAGGTAAAAAGGCATATATATTTTTAAATTTTAATTTAGGCTCTCTAGAGAAGTTGCAGCAATCTACACTTCCATCAAATGTACAAGAGAGCACCTTTACATCTTCGATGTGTCTTGAATTTGTCATTTTCAGAGTCATAATACCTTAGTATGAATTGAAAAGTTCATTTTTTAATATAATCTTTGTATACCATTAGAATCTCAGTATTTTTATTCAACAGTGATGCCAATGTGTTAAATTCTTCCACTACTCTTATATTTTGGTGCATATTTCTGTTTTCAAATAGATCTCCATACTTTGTCTCTTGTCTCTGTATCTTTTACCAATGTGAAATAATCTTGTTTAATAATGTGTCTTAACTTCCACTTTTTCTATTTTACTTGCCATCTTTTGTGTATGCTTCCTAATATATTTTTGATTTCTCAGTTTTTATCTCCATTATTTTAAAAACAGCCTTCCATTTGGTCCCATGTGACCTTCACCCAGTTTCTCCCAAAGGTAATATCTTTCATAACTGTGATACTATATCAAAACCAGGAAAGTGACATTGGTACAATCTACAGAACTTGCGGTTTTACACACACTTTTTTTGTGTGGTGTGTGTGTGGTGTGAATGTGTATAGTTCTATACAATTTTTATCATGTGTAGATTCATGTAAGCACCATCACAATCGACATACAAAAGTTTCTCTTATGCTAACCTTTTATACCCATACCAACTCTCTCTCCCTCTGTCCCTAACTGCTGACAGCCACCAATCTGATACGCATCTGCATTTTCTTCTTTCAAGATGTTGTATAAATGGACTTCTACAATAGGTGACCTTCTGGACTTGCCCTTTTCCACGCGGGCTGTTGCATGTGTCAAAGCTCATTCCCCTTTATTGCAGTGTAGTCCACGGCTTGGATGCATCGCTGTTCAGCCTTTCCCCTGCTGAAGGACAATAGGGTTGCTTCTAGCTTTTGTGTATTATTAGTAAGGCTACCATGAACACCTGGGGCCAGGTTTTTGGGAACATAAGTTTTCATTTCTCTAGGATAAATGTCCTGGAGTACAATGGTTGAGTCATATGGTATTTGCATGTTTAGTGTTGTTTTTAAAGAAACAGTCAAGCTGCTTTCAGAGTGGTAGTCCTATCTTCCACTCTTACCAGTATTGCATGAATGACTCAGTTTCTCTGTGTCCTCGCCAGCTTGTGGTCTTGTTGCTATTTTGTCCTTCATTATTCTGATGGTATACAGTGACATCTCATTGTGGTTTTAATTGTGAAGTGCATCCTCTCCAGGGAAATGTCTGTTCATGCGCTTTGTTCACTTTCTAATTGGTTCATTTGCTTTTAAAAAGGAAACAACTGAGTTTTAGGAGCCCTCATATATTCTAGATACAAGGACTTTGCCCGATTCATAATTTGCCTATATTTATTCCATGTTGGTGGCGTATTTTCTCATCTTATCACTGGGTCTTTCAAAGAAGAATTTTTAATTTTGATGTACTCCAATTTATAGCTTCTTTTTTTAAAAAATGAAATAAAGAGACTAGGGTCAAGTCTAAAAGCCTTTGCTAAGCCTAGACAGCACCTTTTTAATGATATTCTTTTTCTTAGTATTAAAATTTAAAAACAAATTCACATGAAGAAATCTGTCGGTCTCTTTGTGATATCTATGTCTGCGAGGCCTTCTCCACCCCCAAATGATAAAAGTAACCCACACATTATGCTAGATACAAGTTGTAGTTTTTGTATTGTGGCAGTCAACTATTTTCACTGTGACCAAAGTTCATTTGTGCTCATGGTTTTAGTCGTTCAGTCCATAGTTGGCCTACTCCTTTGCTCTGGGCCCGAGGTGAGGCAGAACATCATGGTCTGATGCCCTATAAAGAGACTAATGCACAACACATAGTTTCTTAGTTTTCTTTGTGGTTGTTCACTCCTCCATATATTGGTCTGCTATTTAATACCTAGTGGCATTTGCTCCAGCACTGGGGCTATAAGAGTATGTTCATTGGCCCGGGGTGGTGTGGGGGTGGGGATAGCAGTCAACTTGTCCTCACAGCAGTGCACCAAGAGCCACAAGCACTCCTGGTGGCATTTAGGTGAAGAGGGAGGAGGCCTGCTCAAATCCTGTGCTGATGAGTGGGCGAGAGGACACAGAGCAATTCTGCCTATTGGATATTTTGAAAGCTGGATAAAATCTTAATTAAAATTCCAATGAAGAGTTGGATCCCAACACTTAATTTCTACTGATGATTTTCAATGAGAATCAACCACCAACTCCGAAGATACACCTAAAAACAAAATTAGTAGCTCATCTTGTATAGTGTTCCAAGAGAATCAGTTATACCCCAATAAACAAAGGTAGATGGTAGCGGGGATGGTGGGACATGTTTTTAATCCTAACTACCTGAGAGGCTGAGGCAGGAGGATTTTAATTCCAGGCCAATCTGGGCAATTTAATGAGATGTGTCAAAATAAAGAATAAAAAAGAGCCAGGGACTTAGCTTAGTGGTCGAGTGCCCCTGAGTTCAATCCCCAGTAATGATAGGAAAGAATGAAAGAAAGAAAGAGGAGGGGCTGGAGTGGTGGCTCCATGGTTGTGGTGCTCACCTGGCATGTGTGAGGACATGAGTTCAAACCCCAGCATCACGTACACAACAAAACTTCAGAGCAATGAAGGCCACATGAAAAACTAAATAAAATTGGTTTTTTTTTCTCTCTCTCTTAGTGTCCCTTTCTCTTTAAAAAAAAAAGGAAAGAAAGAAGGAAGGAAGAAGGAAAGATGGAAAGGGATGTATCTGGATGGCAGATATCTGTGACAGCTTCCTTAGTCGTCAGCACATGCAGTCTGAGACTAGGAAAGAGCAGAGCAGGTACATGGATGGTTTGAAGTAGATTTTTTTTTCATTTATAATAATGATCCTCATGAATGAAGTGAATTCTATTTTTCAAAAAACTGGTAACAATGGAGAAAAAATGTAGATATGAGGGAAAAACCTCTTTACTTTATATATCATTATTACTGCTTCAACACCTTACATTTTTCTGAGATAATAAACAAAATGAGATACCATAAGGTTTTTCACAGGCCTATATTATCACCATTTAATCTTCATATAATAAGACACACCTCTAACTACAAGAGATATTGTCATACCCCACTGACAATAGGTGGAAATTAGTTTTTAGACTTAGAATAGGAATTGCCTATGTCAGAGAATCCAGTTTCTTTTCATTCATATCATGGTATAGAGCTATTTCTATAGGATATACTTCTGAAAGGCTTTTTATAATGAGGGGATGGCTCTGTTAAGAACAGATGATTAAAATAAACATCTTCTTGGGCTGGAGCGGTGGCTAGGTGGATACGGCACTTGCCTGGCATGCGCAAGTACACGCGTTCAAACCCCAGCAACCCACGTATACAACCAAGTGTCAGAGCAATGAAAGCCATGTGAAAAACTCAATAAAAATTGATTCTCTCTGTCTCTCTCTCTCACTATCCTTCTCTCTTAAAAAAAAAAAGAGGATATAAAAATATGAACATCCTCTAGGCTGGATTTAGTGAGGTCGAATTCTTAACCTGTTAAGTATCTGTATTCCTCTCTCAAGACTTGAACGCCAGCTTGAAATTCCATCAACTGTTTAATTAGCTTCTGATCCGGGCATCTAACCATTCTCTGCAGAAAGATAATAAAAATTCTATAGCCTTTGAGCTAGGTGAAGTTTGCCCATACATTTTATTTATAAAGTATTTTCAATCTGTCCTCTGACTCATACACCAAGATGTATCCATTTGGCCCTTTCTGCTGTTGGAGTGGAGCACCGTGTTTTAGACTTAGAAGAGGGAGGAGGTGTGTGCTGTGACTCTGAGAAACTCCCCCTGCAGATGTGACGAAGTGTGAGTTGAAGGGGCAACACATCAGAGGGGCATTCTGGAGGCAGTGTAGGAACCCAGAGGAGCTTGTGGCCGGTGATCAGATTTTCTTTGGTATAACGTATCTGCAGCTCACTTGAACTACTTGTTCAGCTGATAGGGTTTACTACTATGACACGTAGGCCTTCAGTCTTCTGTCCACTTACTACTGCCTGCCTCTCCAGCCCCGTCCTGCCTGGACAGCTTCTCATTACACCAACTCTTTCAGTACACACCATGGTGCCTCTTACTTTGGGGCCTTCCCCTAAGCTCTGAACTCTCTGGGAGTGGGCCTTTGTCCAAAGTATTAAATACTTTGTTGTGTACGTGATGCTGGGGTTTGAACTCATGTCCTCACACATGCCAGGTGAGCACCACAACCTTTAATACTTGACTTGAGTCACTCCACTTAGAAGCCTCCTAGAATTTTTGCCTTTCCCTTTCATTAATTCTTTTTACATGATCTTCCTCTCGGCTTGCGTAGCATCTTATGCATGTTTCTCTCGGAACACTTGTCAAGGAGCATGCCTATAATTTTGTTCATCTAGCACTGAGTAAGCTTCAATTAATGGTAGTTATTCATATGATTGTTGTTTTGTTCTTGTACTGTAATTCTCAGTTTGTAATGAAGCGGCTGGGATATGCATGAAATTTGATAAACATTTACAGAATGACTGGGTAAACTCAGGTTTGCACCAGGAACTCTACTTGCCTTCACTGCTTTCTGGGTCCAGCAGCCAGAAGCCACTTCCTCTGGATTACCTCAGCGGGAAGTGACCCTATCTTCCTAATGCCTCTAATACTCTCCCATTCATACAGGTTATCCTGTTGCCTGGTTTGTACAACTATCTCCACCTACAGATAACGATTTCCTAGAGGACAGTGCTACTATCCTATGAAACTGTGCACTTTCTACAGAGACGACCATAAAGATTGAATAAAGTAGATATTCAGGACACTACTGAATTAATCATGCTTAATGATTTCTTAGACCTACATCATAGTTATGCTGAATTGAGGAGGAGGTAAATGAAAATATCCAGGTAATTGTGAATGTGGTTTGAAATTACAATTCCCCAAGAAAAACTATAAAATTAGTGGTGAGATATTTGCTGAAGAAACATGGCAAATGTTGTGGTGATGTTTTTCACTGTTAGGAAGCAAAATAAGAAATGATTTTAAGACATCTCTACACATGGACTGCCAGCACTAATGCTTTCAGTTGGGTGTTATGATTAGATAAATCTCACAATAATGAAAAGCAGTTTGAATTTTGTGAAAAATGTTTGGATTCCCTGTTTAGAGACTTTCGGGCCTACAGCTTCAGGCATGAAAACAGTGGATGGAGATACAAGCTTGATCCTTCTCCCTTCTGCCTCATCCCAGGACTACCGTCTTCTCATTCTGAAGGCGGAGAAAGCAGATGTGTGAGGATGCAGTGGGGCAAGGAGTTGGGTGCATTTGAGAACAGTGATAAGTGTGATATAGAGACATCTCAGTCAGCGTTACGAGGTTGGTGCAGAAGTAAAATCCCACCTGGAAACGTATTATGGGAAACAACTTCCCCGGGCCCAGCAGCCAGTCTTCCATTCACATTAACTGGGCTTGGCAAGTGTTTTTCAGTTTGGGGGACAATGATTCTAAACAGTTGCTAGTGTGGGAATTGTAATATCCCTTGATAGATGAGTGGTATCTACCATGAGTATGGAAATGGCATGCCCATATATTTAGATCTCTGTTCTATTATTATCTGTGCAGTCATCCAATTGAATAGCAAGAATTACAAATTGTTTTCCAATTTCTGAGGCTGCAATTGTGGTATTTAAACCATAATTTCATTGTTTGCATGTGCTTTTTTAGCTATTGATGCATTTATCGTGTGTGTTGGGTTGTATGGTAAGATATACTATATACTACTTTGGCATTGTTGTAAGAGACTGAGAAAAAGACTGTGATTTGGGTTTTATTTGTTCTTTCATGCTTGTCCCCTGAATTCAGATTTTAAAAAACTTCGTTGCTCCTCCAGGAGATGGAGCTTAATTTCTCCTGCTCCCTTTGAGTATGGCATCCAAAGAGTAGCGTGCATAAAGGGACAAGTTAGCTGTGACAAAGGAACTTGGCCAATGCCATCTAACCAAGTGGTCAAGGAGACCATCCCCAGGGGTGAAGCATGCTGATAGGGTATTCCCTCCGCAACTGACCTCTGCGGCAGTCCTCCCCCAGACCTACAACTCCAGGTTTTGAACCTGCGACCTGAAACGCACACCAGGCAAGCGCTGTGAGCACTGCAAACTCTGAGCCACCGCTCCAGCCCCCCTACAACTCCAGGTTTGATCATAAGAAAGCACAAGTCAATTCCAAATTAAGGGGCATGGACATTCTACAAAATACTTGATCAGTACACCCTAGCGCTGCCTCACTTTTTACTGTATAGAAGAATTTTCCTCTTTATTTCCCTTTACAAATGAGGTTCTAGAATAGTCAACATTTTCCTTTCACTTCTTCTGCTTTCGAGTATTCATTCTATTCTCTTCAACCAAGAATCTTTCTTTCATTGTATACACCTGTATTTTCACATGATATTTGCAAGTTTTTATCCTTCTGCTTTTCTCCAATTTGCTTGTAAAATTTGGACACAATTTTTATCACTGATGACTGAAGTTGTGAATGTTAATCTTTAAATTAAAAAAAGATTTTACTTGATAATAGATAATAGGCATGTAAATTCAGCCCTTTCATCACTTTCCCCTTGCTTATATTAATTAGTTGGATCATATTCATAATATTGGAGTGTTAAGTAACTTTTTTTCCTGATGAGGAAAATATTTTCCCTCCATCTTGTGGCCTAAGGAACATGAAGGTGTCTTTTGCTGATATATTAAAGAAGAACACAGAATACATGGGATGATGATGATCAAGGTCCATTTAATTCCATAATGGGTCTTGGAGCCTCAAAGATGGGCAGTACAGGGTCTATAGCCTGGAATAGCATCCTACCCTCCAATAGTTCTAAAATTACCTTAAAATTTACGGTTCTGGCAAACATGCCTGGCTTTTTATGTGTTGGTTGTTAATGAAGAACATCTCACTGGAGATTTATTTGACTAAAATGCATTGAAATTGCTTGCATCAATGAACTATATTACAGGAGAAACTTGGTATAAATTATGTAGGAGGGGATTCAAAACCAACACGGTGACAAAGGTAGAAAAACCAATCCTGCCATCTCTTTCCTTGATTTGATTTTATCATATTTTAACTTTCAGGTCAAGATTAGAAAGTTGAAATTGTAAGTGAAGAATTTTTACAACGACAGGGTAACTGGTATGAAATTAACCCTTTCCAAGAATAGCTCTGAAAGAAGATAAATAGCAAACAAACAAACAAACAAAACAAAAACCCCAACAAAAAATAGATGTTGGACAACACTGGAAAGAAACTAAGGTGACCACAAATGTGGGGCCAAGATTCAATAGAAAAAGGCCTTATAATGAGCCCTAATTTGTCATGGTTTTTTTCTCTAGGAACATTTGCCTGTACTCTCATTATGAGACTTAGGTGCTAAAAGGTGGTGTCCAGGGGCTCTTGTCACTCGTATGGGTAGGAGAGACAATAAAAAGAGAGCAAGACTACCAAAGTCATCACAATCCAAGAGTTTGCAGGCAGTTTCCCCATTGGACATCTGTTAGTTACAAAGGACTTGCATATGTCAATCAAGAAGCTCAGAAACCAAGCAGAGAGAAGAACAAAGCTGTAGGAAAATTATTCAGTTATCAAGAGAAAAGTGGAAACTAGACCCAGAGATATTAGAGATATTGAGGTTGGTGGTTAAACATGTAAAATAACCATGATTATTTTGTTAAAAGATAGGAGATAGACAATGCGTAAAAATGTAGAGAATGTAAACAAAAACTACTAAAAGAATAAAACATTCTAGAATTGGGCTGGAGCAGTGGCTTGGTGGTTATGGTACTTGCCTGGCTTGAGAGAGGATGAGGGTTCGAACCCCCATACTACTTACACAACTAAGTGTTGGAGCAATGAAAGCCACATGGAAAAATTAAATAAAATTGGTTCTCTTTCCCTCTCTCTCTCTCTCTTTCACTGTCCCTCTCTTTAAAAAAAGTTCTAGAATTGTAAAACATAATCTCCAAAATTGAGAACTCATTGGATGGATTTGAAAACATACTGGGCACAAGAGAAGACAAGATTTATAGACTCAAAGATATGGCAACAGAAAATATTTAATTTGAAAAATGAAGTGTTAATAATGATAGTAATAAAGAATGGAATAATATTCATAAGGAACATAATAAAATATAAAAATGTATTACTATTGAATTTGAAATTTTAGACTTAGTGGAAAATCTCTGGAAAAATACAACTTTCTAAAACTGATGGGGAATTAGAAGTAACCATAACTTTCCTACACCTATTAAAGAAATGGAATCCATATTTTAAAAATCTTCCTTGGTGAAAAAAATATAAAAACATCAAATTCTCTGGGTCAAAATAGCTTCACTATTGAATATTTTTTTTAAAGAGAAAGGGAGACAGAGAGAAAAGAGAGAGAGAGAATCAATTTTATTTGGTTTTCTATCTGGCCTTTTTTTCTCCAACACTTAGTTGTGTATGTGGTGCTGGGGTTTGAACCTGGGTCCTCGGGTACTTCAGCAAGTGCTCCAACTGCCAAACCACTGCTCCAGTCCTGAATTTTCCAGAAATATAACTGTCTTCTTGGAAATAACTCAAAGGAATATAAATGGAGAGAAGGTAGAGGAATTGTTTCTGACATTTCACTTGTGGGAGTGTAAACTGTTGCTACCACTTGGAAAACTGGTGTTTTCTTTGGAATCCAAGCATATGAAAACCCAGGATCACTTTTGCCACATCTTGATTGGACTCAGTAGAAGAGAGCACATGTATATAACAAAAAAAGAATTGCAAGAGTGATCATCACATTAGTATGCATGAAGGAAGCCATCCAGATATTTGGATAGGGTCAAATGGCAGAATATTCCACAGCAAAGAAAAATCACACCTATACGTTTCAACAGCAATGAATCTTACAGATGTACTGTTACCTGAAAGAAGGTAGATACAAAAAAAGAGATTCAGTTCTGTGGGATTCTGTCATGTTAATAAAAAGGCAGAACAACAGATCTGTAGTGATATTTGCTACATGGGTGGGTAATGCTAGGAAGCAACAGAAAGGGAGACTTCCAGGCTCTTGGTAATACTCTGTTCTTTGATCCAGGTGGATCAGTTTGTACATTTAGGATTTATGATTCCTTCTGTATTATATTGTACTTCGGATAGAAGTTCTTTTCTCCCTTCTTTCTCAAGAGCGAAGTAGATTTTTCCAATTTTAATAAGTATAAACCATGCAATTTGAGGCCCGGAAAAATTATTTTTGTGTGTGCTTCAGCTGTTATGAAGGGATCTCTTCAAATGAATGACGTAGCTGATTATGGAGGAAGACTGCCAGATGGTAGTCTGTTCCCCCTTTTCTCTCTCGCCTATGCGTGCGCGCACACGTGCACACACACACGCACACTCAGTCTCCAGTTTTCCATCTGTGTACATGTGCTCCCGTCTGTAATTGGTAAGGTCATGCTAATTCCTCTTCAAATATTAAAGTGATGGAAATAGGATGTAAAGCAGGGCAGTACGCCAGACGCAGAGAAAACATCTGAAAGATCTGAGGGCTTTGGGTCTGCAGGGCTCTTTAGCTCAATGAGCCATCCAAATGGGCCACCCAGGGCCATGTTCCTCATTGTATTTGGTCACTTCGTAAGCACACCTCCAAAAGTGCAAGGCTTCCTTCCCCACTGGACAAGACGCCTCAGCTGCAGGGCATGGCAGGGTCTCCTTCTACATGGGAAAGCCCTGGCTCCACCTTGGCTGTGGGATTTGAATCTGGAGGCGCAGCCCATGGGGATGTGTCCCTTCAGAGAGCCTCGGTGGTGACCGGCATGTGTTCCTCAGCTCAGATAGACCAGGGCACCAAAACCCGATGGGAGGCTGGTGTGGTGGGCGTTGCATGTATCAGAGGCACAGTGGGGAGGGTGTCATTGGAACAGCCACCATGTCCAAGATCTCTTGTCCTCAAAATACAAAGTTTGCAACGAAAGGACTGTATTTGTGTTTTCAGATTTGTAAAGCATTAGCCCTGAAAAGAAATCGTAGACATTGTCTTGTCCTAAGGTCTTGTGGAGGGAAACTGAGGCTCTCAGACTAAGTTAGGGTGAAAACAGTGCTTCAGGCTCTCAGTCGGAGATGTTTCAAAAATGCACTCTATTTATACTATTTTGATTAATTTTTAAGAGTGAAAAATAAAACATTTGTTTTATAGAGTATAATACAAAGTTTTGAATATATGCACATTGCAGAATGGTGAAATTAAGCTAATTAACCTGTTCATTACCACATGCCTTTATTTTTGGGGGTGAAAGCACTTTAAAATCTACTCAGCAATTTTCAAGTATAGAGTTTTTAACTATAGTCACCATGGTAAATAGAATTCTTGAATTCTTGTCTAACTTTTCCTTTTCTAGCTATTTTTTGGATCGAACTGAAGTTTTGAATCCTTTGGTTTCTACAACTTTCCAATACTTTCGCCCTACCCCACCCCCCAATCCCTGTCTGTGTGTCTGTCTCTCTCCCTCTCTTACCCTTTCTCTCTGTCTTCGATCAGGGAGGCTGAGCTCTTATTCTTACCCTGTGGTCTTAGGCTATCACACGTGTGTCCCTGTGAGAACCTCACACATGCTGCACCGTGGATGTGGGCCCCAGGCCTGCTGGCTAGCGTGCATTTATTTGTAGTTATGCCAATGTAGGATTTTGATGTTTTCCATGTATCTATCGTTCCAACTTGGTGGCATTCAGGCATCTGGAAAGGCATATAGAACATTCTTGTCAAAACAAAGTTCAAAAACAAATGGAAACATGGCCTGACTCCAAAACCCCGTTGCTGATGCTGTTTCCTATGTTGAAAATGATTTAAACACAGCAACCCAGAGTGCTTCAAGATGGAGGCACACTTAAGCATAATCTCACCCTTTGGAATCCAACTTAGCAAAGAAAATATGTGTAGTGTTTGTGTCTCCAAGGAACGGATCACCAGAATGGTACTTGTGTATGGTTTCTGAAAACCTCTTTGCACATTTGAACTGCCAGAGCAGAAAACAAAGGGAGTGAATAGGTTTTGTAAAATCCCATTCCATGCCCACCATCCACCTCCGGGAGCAGGGCCACCCAGAGGCTGATGGCTACAAAACGAGCCCCTGAACAGTTTGCCTTTTATTCTGGTGTTTACGAGATGAGAGCCCAGAGGCTGCTTTAAAATGTTATCTATAATTCATTGCAGATGAACCATAAAATGTAAATCATTAATTTTTATAACAACTTTCATTATTTACAACATTTCCCATGTTTTCTATTAAAAATATTTCTTTGTTAGATGTATAGAATGTTTGCTGCTGCTAGATTATTTACAAGGGGTTGATGAACAGCTGTAACAATTTAGCCATTAGAAAATTAAAGCCGTTTTTTAAAAAGTAACTTGTTTCTGAGATGTTTTGCGTATGGGATGAAGACCAGAAAAGGTTAATAAAATTTATTTACCAGAAACTAATTGCCAGATGAAATTGACTAAAAATAGAACTTTGAAATTTTATTTTAGTTAGGGAATATAACAAAATGCCCTAGACAGCGTTTTGAAAATGAGGAACATTTATTAAGGAAATTTCTTTGAATTGAGTAAAAATGCAGAAATGTAATTACATGAGACCAAGATGAGTGAAGGTATTGAAGTTACTTTGCTTGTTCATTCATTCATTCATTCAGCATAGAAGTGGCTGCTGGGAGCCACGGATTGTTCTGGACACTAGGGATCAGCTTGGGAATTCAGGGTCTCTGCTTCCAAGTGGTTCTCAGTATAAAGATGGCCCAGGCACCTGGAAGAGCAGTTGTCATTGTCATTTGGCCATTACTGTAAAGGGGCTATGCAGGATGCATTACGGGCTCCTCCCTGTTGGTGGGGTCTTGAGCACACTTGTGGGAGCTGGAAGTGTTTCAGCTAAGCAGGTTGCAAAGTGACAGATGCTAATTAGGTTTGACTTACACAGCATGTACACAAAAAAGCTGAAGGTCAAACTCATCAAGATGATGCAGTCGCTGATGTTTTGATATACCTAAGCATATACTAATCACATAAAATATTAAAAAAAGAAAGTGACAAAGACATAGTCAAAACATGGCAAACAGCTTCAAGGTTCTAAAAACGGAAAGCGTCATTAAGAACCAGAAATGGAACAAAAATATGGTAAGGCAGGAGTGAGGATAGCTGTGCTCTAACCTGGAAGAGACAGTCAGGATTGGTCTTGTCCAGAAGACTTCCGGTACCTACAGGTAGAGAAGTCTCTCTTGCACTATGAAAAGAAAAGACTGGGAAAAAATGCCACAGATTACTGTGTGGGGCAGGGTGCCTAGGAATAGCCCTGTGAGGTGTGCTGAGTGAAACCGTCCCACTGGCTTGATAATTACCCATGTGCTCAATTTGATCTTAGGGCTGGGACTTGTAGTGGGTGGAATGGTGTCCATCTAAAGTTATGGTGACACAGAACCACAGAATGTGACATTTGGAAATAAAATCTTTGCAGATGGAATTAGTTAAGGACTTTGAGATGACATCATTCTGGATTTAGAGTGGGTCTGAGCCCAATGACTGTGATGTCCTTATTAAAAGAGGAGAACACACAGAGACACATGAGGGAGAGGGCTTGTGGAGACAGACACTGGAGGGCTGCAGCTACAAGCTGAGGATGGCCAAAGAACCCTAGGAGACACGAGGAGAGGCAGCTG
>PVKS010021839.1:0-34613 GCA_004027875.1 Aplodontia rufa | reverse complement strand
GTATGTGTAATTTTTATGGTAGTTTTACTATTTCCTAAGAAAAATCTAAGTCCTGAGAAACAGATTCTTTTTTTTTTTTTCCTCTTCAGTGAGAAAGAAAGAAAGAGGGAATCAAGTTTATTTAGTTTTTCATGTGGCTTTCGTTGCTTCAATACTTCTCTGTATATATGGTGCTGGGTTCAAATCTGTGACACTGCACATGCCAGGCAAGTGCTGAAACCACTGAGCCACTGTCCCAGCCCAAGAAACAGGTCACCAAGAAAGGTGCTAA
Organism: Aplodontia rufa; assembly: GCA_004027875.1. Taxonomy (NCBI): domain Eukaryota; kingdom Metazoa; phylum Chordata; class Mammalia; order Rodentia; family Aplodontiidae; genus Aplodontia; species Aplodontia rufa. The sequence goes on along the minus strand of PVKS010021839.1, from coordinate 34,342 downwards.
AAAACAGAATATTTTCATAGGTAAAATGGTACACTATTTGGCATTTAATTGTTGCCAATTAATTTTATATTTTTTAATATATAATAATTCTAACTTAAAAATTAGAAATACAGGGGCTGGAGTGGTCCCTCAGAAGTTTTGGTGCTTGCCTGTCATATGCAAGGACACAGGTTCATATCCCAGCACCACGTTCACAATGAAGTGTCAGAGCAACAAAAACCACATGAAAAACTAAATAAAATTCTCCTTTTCTATCTCATTGTCCCACTCTCTCTCTGAAAGAAAAATAAATTAGGGATATAACAACATTGATTCTGTACCCAGATTCTCACATTGCTTCATAATGTCTAAGATCTTATATTTTTTTTTTTTTTACTAAATTAGAGAATGGTTATGAGTATGGTTTTATGAGAAAAATAAAAACAAAAGGAGATTCCATACTCAAAAGCAATAGTCTCTCCATATCCATTACATTTAACATACGTTTATAAATGCTTTAAGTTATGATAAACTATGTATCGACACTGTTTTTTGTCTGTCCCACAGTCCTTCTCTGACCTTCTTTGCACTTTGCTTAGGGTGATACCATCATTCCCAACAAAAAATTATGATTACACTAAGACAGGACTGCTAATGATATTTTCATTTGGATATTTCTTCTGTCTTAGGAACTGCCATACAATGTAGAAAGTTTAGCAGCCTTGGCCCCACTTGTAAATGTCAACAATACACCAAACATTTTCATATAACCCCTAATGAAGTTATGTAACAAACACCCCAGAACCACTGACATAAACCAATCTTTTTTTTTTTTTTTTTTTGTCAGACATTTGTTTTCCTAGCTTCTCCTGCTGCTAACTGGTGGTTACCAAAACCACTTCTGGAGGAGACAAAGGAATTTTACAACGGGGCTTCTGGAAAAATGCTGTCCTTCACTGATAAACAGAAAAAGCAACCGAAGAAAAAACTCTTTCTTTTTTTAAAGAAAGAGAAAGAGAGAATCAACTTTTTTAGCTTTTCATTTGGCTTTGGTTGCTCCCACACTTTGCTGTGTACGTGGTGCTGGGGTTTGAACCCGCATCCTTGCACATGCCAGGCAAGTGCCATAACCGCTGAGCCACTTCTCCAGCCACAGAAAGAACTTTCTGAAAAATTACTTTAACAAACATTTCAGTGTTGAATCTGGACTACAGAACTTTCAGGCCCATGATGTTACAGCAATGAAGCAGAAAAGTCATGACATTAATGATAGGAGAATGCTGATGCGAAGCCACCAGCATTTGTTTACCACACTGAACACGCTGTGTCTTCTTTGATCTTAGAAGTTAAGCAGAGTTGGGCCTGGTTAGTACTCAGATGGGAGGAACAGTCACCATTCATGGTGACACTGCTAAAATGATAGACTGAATGACCCTAAGACTACACAATTCAATACTTTTTTTTTTTAAGAGAGAGGGACAGTGAGAGAGAGAGAGAGAGAGAGAGAGAATCAATTTTATTTAGTTTATCATGTGGCCTTGTTGCTCAGAGACTTCACTGTGTACGTGGTGCTGGGGTCTGAACCTGTGTACTTGCACATGCCAGGCAAGCGCAATAACCACTGAGCCACCGCTCCAGCCCCATCAACACTTCTTAAGAAAATAAACATGCTTATGATTTATGCTACTGTTAAAACTAGGTATTCTAATGAATCTCCACTGAATCAACTAAAAAGTTAATTATTGTTGGGTATTAACTTACCCAATTCTGCCAGTTAAGTGAACTCCTACTGTACTCAACAATATTTAGAACTACTATAGAAATATATTTCTCATAAAATATACTTGAGATAGATCTAATGTACAGTCAAAAAGGAGAAATTATGAGATTCTTTCCTGTCATGCTCACATCCTAAGGAACCCTAAACATCTCATTATTAGGATTAATAAATTAAGTACTTTTCAACTGGTAGCAACAATTTACTAGTATGTTCAAAACACTTCATTTTGCGGGTAGAGCAATGGCTCAGTGGTTACAGCACTTGCCCAGCATGCATGAGGATGTGAGTTCAAACCCCAGCACCATGTACACAACAGAGTGCTGGAGCAATGAAAGCCACATGAAAAACTAAATAAAATTGATTCTCTCACTGTCCCTCTCTCTTAAAAAAAAAAAAAAAAACCTTCATTTGATATCATTTTCATCTCAAGGTCATTGGGACTTAGTTTGCAAATCTATTTAGCTCATCAGTATTGCTCCTGACTGAAATAAGCCTACTTACAGTAGGTGGAGGATGCTAGTATGCACCCCCCCCCCCCAAGAGACACACACACACACACAGAAGCAGAGGATAAGAAGAGCCCTTGCTGGGACAAGAAACCAACCAAAACTTTAACAGCATGGCAACCTAAAATCTGGAGGAGCTCCAAACACAGACATTGATTCCCCATCAATTCTCTTTCAAGCAACAACTGGTGAGTTGGGCTAGAAGAGAGAGAGATCTCATGTCCTATGCAATGAAGATCCCTAATGTCTGCTGGAGAGAGACACCTGATATCAATCTCAAGAAATTTAAAAGCAGGGGCTGAAGTGGTGGTTCTGTGGTTATGGTGCTTGCCTGGCACGTGGGAGGATACGGGTTCAAACTCCAGCACCACATACACAGAGCAGGGAAGGCCACACGAACAACTAAATAAAATTGTCTGTCTCTCTCTCTCTCTTTAAAAAGAAAACAAAATTTAAAAACAGAGGGTAACTGAAAATTTCAACCCAATTTGACTCAGCTCAATTCATACTTAAATCTAAGGGATCAGCCCATCACCAGTCAACTGTTAGAGGGTTAAGTTCTTGGGGGTTGGGGATTTAGCTCAGTGGCAGAGCGCTTGCCTAGCACGCGTGAGTTCCGTCCTCAGCCCTGAAAAAAAAAAAAATGTTAGCTACTTCAATCTCTATTGTTGTCATACACAATGTCCAATGAACCTTCAAAGCATAGGAAAAAAGGAATATCCAATATTTTCAAGAAATCAGGTCTTCCTGACTGAATCTGTACAATCTATGCAGTCTCAATCAAAATTTCAGGAAGTTGTGCTGTGGTAATCAACAAACTAATTCTAAAGTGTACTGGAGCAGGAAAAGACCCAGACTAGCCAACACAATAACTGAAGGAGTGAGACTACTATAAATACTCAATATAACACTACAGTAATCAAGACTGTGTGAAAGCACCCGCACCACAAACACAACTAGTGTCAGAGAAACAAAGACCAAATGGAAAAATAAATAAAATTGATTCATTCTCTTAAAAAAAAAAAGGGAAATAAAAACAGTTCAATGAACACAAGAAAGCCCAGAAATAGCAAACTGATCATGAACTTAGGAGCAAACAAAAAGCGATACGATGAAGAAGTACTAGAACAACTGAACAACCACAGAAAAAAAGAACCTAGGCCCAGACCTTGGGATTCAATGATAGAGCTCCTGCCTATCCTGCTCAAGGCTCTGGGTTCAATTTCCAGCACACACATACAAAAAAAAATGTTTAACGCAGATCTTATGCCCTTCATGAAGACTGACTCAAAATAAATCTAAATGGTAAAACAAAGAATTAGAAAACTCCTAGAAGACACAACAAAAAGTTTAGATGACTTTGGGATGGCAAAGACTTTTACCATACCACCACCAAAGCCCCAATACATGAGAAATGTAACTGATAAGTTGGACTTCATTAAAATTTAAAACTTCTGCTCTGTGAAGAATACTGTCAAAAGAAAAGACAAGCCACAGACTTGTCACAAAAGTCCTACCTGATAAAGGATGTTTTACAAAATATACAAAGAATTCTTAAAACTTAATAATAAAGAAAATTAACAACCTGATCAAAAAAAGGACAAAGGACCTAGAAAACTCACCCAAGAAGACAGACGATAAGTAAGCACATGAAAAAAATATTCCTTATCACATGTCATCAGGGAAATACAAAATTAAAAGAACAGTAAGTTACCGGCAAAAATCCAGAATATTTTTAATACCAAATGCTGACAAAGATATAGGCCAAGAAGAATGCTTTGCTCTCATTCACTGCTGGTGGATATGCAAAATAATGCAATCACTTTCACAGCTTCTTGCAGAACTAAACATATTCTTACCATATGATCCTTGGTATTTACCCAAGAGAGTTGAAAACTTAAAAGTCCACACCAAAAAAAATACTACATAAGTATATAACATCTTTATTTGTAACTGCCAAAACCTGAAAGCCACCAAGATGTCCTTCAGTAGGCTAATGGATAAACTGCAGTACATACATCTAGACAATGGAAAAGTATGCAGTGGTTAAAAAAAAAATGAACTATCAAGCCACAAAGAGACAAAGAAACCTTAAATTCATACTATTACCAAGTGCAAGAAACCAATCTTCAAACGCTACACAGTATGTGATTCCAATTATATGACATGGTGAGAAAGGTAGAAAGATCAATAGTTGCAAGGGGTTAAAAGGTAGGCAGTATTATGGTTTGAATCTAGAATGTTCTCCAATAACTCATGTGTTGAAGGTTTGGTCACCCCAATGCAGCAATGTAGGTGGAACTTTTAAGATATGAATGGATCAAGAGGTAGGCTCTAACTTATCAGTGATAGATTCATAATCTGAATGGTCTACTGGAAGGTGGTAGAAACTACAGGAGGTGGGACCTATTGAAGGGAATCCTTGGGAAGTGTGTCCTTGGGGACTGTATCTTGTCCCAGGGTCCTTCCTCTCTGTGCTTCACAGCTATCGTGAAGTAAGCAGCTTTCCACCATCATTCCTTTGCTATGATATTCTACCTTATCTCAGACCCAAAACAACAGAGCCACCAAACTATGGACCAAAGTTTCTGAAACTATGAGCCAAAGTAAATCTTTCCTCTTTACAGTGAGAGAGATAAAGACAGAATCAATTTTTAGTTAGTTTATTCATGTGGCTTTTGTTGCTCAGAAACTTCGTTGTGTACATGGTACTGCTATAACCACTGAGCCACCACTCCAGCCCCAAATTTTTCCTCCTGGAAGCTGTTTTTCTCAGGTATTATGTCACAGTTATGATAAGCTGACTAACAGAGAGAGGAAGAGGTATATAGCACAAAGGATTTTTAAATAGTGAATTCTCCATGATACTGCAACAATAATAGATATGTCATTATACACTTGTCAAAAACTAAAGAATGTACAACTTAGTGAGTGTATGTTTGTGTGTGTGTGTGTGTATGTATATATGTACATACATATATAAAAGACTGAGTAATAATGATAATGTCAAAGTAGGTTCATCAAAGTTACCACTCTAGTTGAGTATCTTTGATAGTGGGGGAGGCAACTGTGGTTAAGGAGCACATAGGAACTCTGTATTTTCTGCAGTGAATTTAAGACAGTTCTTAAAATAATAATAATAATAATAATAATAATAATAATAATAAAAGTCTACTTAAAAGAGAGAAACTGGGGCTGGAGCGGTGGCTCAGCGGTTTCGGCACTTGCCTGGCAAGCATGAGGACCCGGGTTCAAACCCCAGCACCACGTACACAACTAAGTGTTGGAGCAACTAAGGCCATGTGAAAAACTAAATAAAGTTGTTTCTCTCTTTCTCTCACTGTCCCTCTCTCTTAAAAAGAAAAAGAGAGAGAGAGAGAAACCATGCACACATATACACACACACACTCAAAAACAACAAAAACAGGAAATAATGTCCTAAAATCAAGAGAAAAATATTTCAAAGAAAAAAGTCAAGAGAAGATATTTCATGTATCAGAAAAGAAGTTTAAAACTGTATGTCAGGGGCTGGGGATTTAGCTCAGTGGCAAAGCGCTTGCCTACCACGCGCAAGGCCCTGGAGTTTGGTCCTCAGCCCTGAAAAAAAAAAAAAACACTGTATGTTAAAGATCTGTAAAAGAGGGGCTGGAGAAGTCGTGGCACTTGCCTGAGCCACCACTTGTGCCTGGCATGCACAAGGACACAAGTTTGAACCCCAGCACCACTTACACAACAGTGTTGGAGTAACAAAAGCCATATGAAAAACTATAAAATTGATTCTCTTTCCCTCTCTCTCTGTAGCCTCTCTTTAAAAAAAAAAAAAGAAAGAAAAAAGAAAAAAAATCATAAGACTGAAGTGGAAACTTCAGAGTCAGTGTGGTAAAGACTTAAGGGAAAAATACTTCAAGGGCTGGACAGGTGCTTGCCTTGCAAGCACAAGGACCAGAGTTCAAACCCAGCACCACATACACAATTAAGTGTCTGAGAAACAAAGGCCAGAGGAAAAAAATGAATAAATTTAATTCTCTTTCTCACTCTCTCCTCTCTCAAACAAACAAACAAACAAAAAACCCTCAAATGTGCTTGGAGTGTTTCAGGGACAGAATGAAAAATTACAAAACAGTACAAACAAGAGGAAGGGTTAGGAGGATCAGATGTGAACAGGGAGCCTTGATGCCACAGTAAGTAGCTTAGATTTTATACTATTCTAATTTTAAACAGAGAAACGGCATAATTTGATATGTTTTTTAAAGACCACCATGAATACCAAGGAGAATGGACCACTGGGAAACAAAAATGGAAACTCAGAGATCAGGTAGGCACAGCAAAAAGGAGAAATGATGGCAGCTTGGTTTAAAGTGTAGCAGAAGAAAGGACACAAGTGGGAGGACTTGTTATCTATTCTGAAAATGAGATTTCCTAATTTCATTTGCCAAAATATCAAGACCTGGTCTCTGCCTCCAGTCCCAACAAAACTCGATTTCTGCTTTCCTATTTACATCTCTTTTCCCCCAAAATTGTTTCCTTTCTTCCAATCATCTCCAAAAGGAATAAAGTATATAGAAATAAATTAATGTATACTCAAATTTCAATAAATAAAAGCAATAAAAGGTTAAATTACAACCCTGAATTTAAAATTTAGTTATACACAGCTTTTTTCCTTGGCTTTCAGTAGCAGGACTGTCCAAAAAAACTCTTGTGATGACACAAACATTCTATGTATCTGCACTGTCTAATACGGTAGCCTCAAGCAATATCATGCTGTGGAGCACTGGCAAATATGACTGAGGAACACCATTTTTTTGTTTGTTTGCTTGTGGTATGAGGAATTGAACCCAGAGATGCTTATCCACTGAGCAACATCCCTAGCCCTTTTTTTTTTATTTCCAGACATGTTCTCCCTAAGTTGCTTAGGTCCTCAGTAAGTTGCGGAGGCTGGCTTTGAACTTATGATTACAAGTTCAGTCTCCTGAATTGCTGGGATTACCGGAGTGGAGTGTGCCAGCCACTATGCCCAGCAGGAAGAACATTTTTTTATTTCATTTAATTTAACAACGGGTGGCTGCTGTGACTAGATACCGAAGCCTTGCAGCCAAATGGAGACCTGTCAAATCATATCTTTCTTGTCATATTTTTCCCTTGTCAATTTTTTCCCTATTTCCACCCATGCCATAGTAGCTCAGAACTACACTCTCCTTATACATGTACAACTCTTGCTATATATACCTCTGAAACATTTCTCTCCCTGTATTTCACCAAAATATTATTTTAATGTTATTTAAATTTCTATTATTCACAATGCTTAAAATTCTTCACACCTAATAGAGCAGAAAAAATAAAGCCCAAATAGAATTCAAAATCAAAATATCACAACTTGAGTTTCATCTACTTTTTTTTTAATTAATTAAAGATGGTCTTACATTTAGGAGGGAATCATTATCAAACAATCAAAAACAAGTGTATAATGATAGCGCAAGCCAAGGCTGATGCCACTCCATGGTTTCCCCCACTTGGGTTCCCCATGGTTCAAAGTTTCTCCCCTACTTTTAACCTCCATGTTAATTGGACTTCTCACGGAAGTCAAAGGTTCCCCACTGAGTTGATTCCCCCATCCATAATCCCCCTCCCTCTGTTCTCCTTGATATCCTTCCTATTTCCTCCCCTCTTCTCTGCCCCCCTCCCTACATCCCCCAGGATCCTAGGCAAGGTTCCCATTGTTTGTGTAAAAATTCATACATGTTGAGATAATTATTAGCTTAGCCATCTATCATACTGTTTCCGACTGCATTCTAGCTTCCATAAATGAGAGCAAACATTCAGCCCTTAAGTCTCTGAGTTTGGGATACTTAGCATAATTTTTTCCCTCTCCAACCATTTGGCTGCAAAAGCCATAATATCATTTTCTCTAATAGTCATGTAGAATTCCATTGTGTATATGTACCATAGTTTCTGAATCCACTCATTAAGTGGACTTTCATCTTCTTACCAAAAAAATCCTGATTCAGTTTAAAAGTTCAATTCATATTCTTCACAAAGATGCTATACTTTCTCATTCTTCAATTATACTGTGCTATCAATCACAGGATACTTCATTTTTTTTTTTTTTTAAAGAGAGAGGGACAGTGAGAGAGACAGAGAAAGAGAGAAACAACTTCATTGAGTTTTTCACATGGCCTTCGTTGCTCCAACACTTAGCTGTGTACGTGGTGCTGGGGTTTGAACCCGGGTCCTCGCGCTTGCCATGCAAGCACCGAAACCGCTGAGCCACCGCTCCAGCCCAGGATACTTCATTTTTAAAACTCTTCCCCACCAATGAAAACAAATTCCTCTTCTAACCACTGTAATGGTCACTTCTAAACTAGAAACCTAATTTATAATCCATTTAAACAATTAAACATTTAATATTGATTTGTTGCTTTAGTAATTATATCTTTTACTGTTAACAACAAGGAAGAAAACTTTTTACTTTCTCATTACACCTTTAAGAAACAATGCCTTAGGTTTGTGAAGGAAACTGAAGTAGTTCCTACTTCTAACCCCAAATTTAGCTCCCCATGAGATATAAAGAGACTATTTCATAAACAGTGTCTAATAAGTCAGATAAAATTCATTTTCCTAGGGGCTGGAGCAGTGACTCAGCAGTTATGGTGCTTGCCTGGCATGTGCGAGGACCCAAGTTCAAACCCCAGCACCACATATACAACTAAGTGTTGGAGCAATGAAAACCGGATGAAAAATGAAATAAAGTTGTTTCTCTATTTTGCTCTCTCTCATTGTCCCTAACCCTAAAAAGGGAAAAACAACAACAAAAAATTCATTTTCCTTAAAAGCAAGATACAGGGCTGGAGGGGTGGCTCAGTGGTTTCAGTGCTTGCCTGGCAAGCACGAGGACCTGGGTTCAAACCCCAGCACCACGTACACAACTGAGTGTTGGAGCAACGAAGGCCATGTGAAAAACTAAATAAAGTTGTTTCTCTCTCTGTCTCTCTCACTGTCCCTCTCTCTTATAAAAAAAAAAAAAAAAAAAAAAAAAAGCAAGATACAGTGTCTCATGTCTGTAGTCCTAGCTACTTGGCAGGCTGATGCAAAAGAATCACTAAAGCCCAGGAGCTTGAGGTTATACTGGGCCATATAGTAGCAAGTCCCTGACTCGTAAAAAGAAAAAAGAAAAAATATTAATTTCCCCAAATGGTATCAATGAGGCAGGTGGGATAAATGAAAGAATTAAGAAAATATCTACCTGGGCCAAGCTTGGTGTGCATGCCTGTAATCTCAGCAGCTCGGGAGGCTGAGGCAGAATGGTCTCGAATTCAAAGCCAAACCCAGCAACTTAGCAAGACCCTGTCTCAAAATAAAATGTAAAAACTGGGCTGGAGAAGTAGATCAGTGGTTGAGTGTCCCTGGGTTCAATCCCAGGTACCAAAATAAAAGAAAAAAAAAAAAAGAAAGAGAAGAGAAGAAAAGAAAAAGTATCTACCTACTTTTCCCTACCCTAAACCAATAAGAATTTAGTAGATAAAGAAAGGAAAAAGCAAACAGTTAACTAAAAACAGACTCTGTGGGTATTGAGTTCTACTATGACTACATAACTTTTTAAAAATTCATTTATTTATTTTATGAGAGAGGGACAGTAAGGAGGAGAGAGAGAGAATCAATCTTATTTAGCTTTTCACGTGGCTACTCAACACTTCCATTGTGTCCATGGTGATGGGGTTCAAACCCCCCGTCCTTGCGCATGCCAGACAAGTGACATAACCACCAAGCTACCACTCCAGCCCTATGATTATATAATTTAAATATTACAATTTAATCTTTTCAAAATAGGACATTAGCCATTCCTAATTGGTATATGATTAGTACTTGTGTAGGGAAAATTTTTACCCTAAGGAAAAGGTATTTATTATCTAAAGAATGCTAGATTAAAATTTAAAAAGTAAAACTAATTTTTCTAATTTATTCTGTTCTTAAATAGTCTTAAGAGATTTTCAGTCCTGACAACTGTCCATTTAACTTGAATTAATGCCAGAGCACCAAATGACTTTATTTGCTTTTCAGCAAGAGACATAAAAGATAAACTATTTTAGTCAAGCACCTACAAAAGACTGTCTACACAACACACAATACGAGATGCTCAACACAAGGGTTTTAATGCCACAACCCAAAACACAGAGCTGTGATCACAGCAGATCATCATTAAGATGTATTTAAACACTCTAAATACAAGAATCTATAGTTTTGGAAAAGGCTCTTCCTCAGAGTCTATGTATATCTACATTTGAAAACGCAAAAGATACAAATAGTGACCTTAAAAAAAAGAAGTGACCTTGAAGTTAGCAAAGGATGGCCAACTGCTAAACTCAATTCCTTCTCTTGAGCTTAATTCAGAATTAAATGAAATAACCCATAGCTCTGTCCCATCAAGGAGGGTGTGAGGAGAGGTCAGTTGAGACACTGACCCCTAGGTCACTACAGTGGTTTGTAGCCTTGAGAAAGAGTCAGAATTTGCTTAGAAGATAATTACACTTTGTCAGATAAATCAACTTCCTCTGGCACCTTAGAAGAATAAAGCACTTATTTCCTGGTTGGTTTTTTTTTTTACTGTTCCCTTCAGAAATTAAGAATTTTCCTAACATGAAGAATTATGTTTTAAAATATAATCTTTTAAAAACTTTAGGAAACTGATCACTAAAATTAAATAATATACACTGAACGGAAATGACTTCTATTAGGTTCATGTATATAAAATAAACTAAAATAATTTTGCCCATAAGTATTATAATTTAGCTACCTGATAGAACCATTTTTCTTTTAAAAATGCAAGACATTATTAGTCAAATTGAAAAAGTACAAATTTCAAATAGTAAATCATTATCCAGTTATAAATATTCTATATTCACACACACATTATATTTTATTTAAAGAAAGCAATGGGAGAAGTGTGTGTGGAAAAGGAAGATAAAAGAAGGATTATTTATAAAGGATGACCACAGTAGGAAACTAAAAAAAGAAAACCTCACCCATCCTCAGTAAAACAACTACAGGAATCAAACAATGAATACAAACTGTTCAACAACTGTATGAATTTAACTAAGGCCAATAAAGAGCTTTAAATAATTCAGTATCTGGTGCCTCTACAAAGGCACATATGAAAAGAATTGGTGATCTCAGTTCAGATATCCTGGAGGTCTTATTGATGTGAGTGTAAAGTACTGAAGGTAACATGTATAAAATAAAAACAGATTCCATTTCAGACATGGGTAAACAGCAATTATATTAAATTACTATTTTCACAAGATATCTGAAATGGTTTAAAACTGCTAAAAATTTTGCTATTTCCACAAACAAGTATTAATAATATCCATTATGCCTCAAAGGCATTTACATTAAAAAACATTTTATACTAAAATATGTTTAATACTAGAGCACATTGCATTGTAGGATTGTAACATACCGGAATTTTTTACTTTTAATTATATAAAGAAAAACTCATAGAATACCCAAGATAAGGTAAAGGACATCACCTATTTGACAAAACATTACTACCAACCCCCAAATACAAAGTTGCACCAACCTCCATGAATATTAAATGGGTTTCATCAACAGAAAAAAGTATTAAAATCAAAGGAAATTCTAAATAAACACGAAGTTTTCTTAGAAAAAATACAGTAACTTTTAGAAAAACATAACTTAAAAACCCCAAGGTACAAACCAGTCAGAATAAATTACCTGATTTTTATATTTGGATTAGTTTTAAAATAGACAGTGTACCTACATGTGCTTTGTATGCATTATTATTTCCTAAAAAGAGAAACTTAAATTATTTCAATTTTGGCAATTTATCTCACCAAGATCCTGACCTAACTGATTTCAACATTTCAGAATTCACAAATTCCACTTACCACGTATTTCACAGCACTTATGAACTGGTTGTGGAAAAGCAGATGCTGAGTCTCATCTTCTGGATTTGAAGCTGTGTAAAGCATTCCACAAACATTACAGGATACTGCTCCAAATCTTTTTTGTCCTGCATCCTATTCACAAAAAACAAAAGGATTTCTTTCTTCCAAAAAAAATTATTCTAAAACATCAGCCTGGAAAGCTATGATGTGAACATAATGTGAAAAAAATTTAGTCTACACTGAGCAGCATCCAGAATTGATAATAAAAAATTAGATGCTAAAGTGTAACATCTGTGTGCAATTTTATTAATTTTATTGTCCATTTTCATGGGTTCAAACCCCAGCACTACATGCACAAAGAAGTGTTGGAGCAGCGGAGGCAATACGAAAAACTAAATTAAATTGATTCTCTCTCACTGCCCCTCTTTCTTTAAAAGAACAAATTTCCATTTTAATAACGTGATCATTCCTTCCATAGTATGTAACAACAACTTAAGGAAGTGAGAAATTTCTTTTCTTTGCCGTACTGAGGATGAAGCCCAAGAACTTTTCTGTGGTAGGCTACATCCTCAGCAGAGAAATACCTTTAACACTACAAATTTAATCCAAAGCCCCAAACAGGCAATACTTTATAAATGAGAATTAACATAAATTTCTTATTTGTAATAATTATACTGCTAAAGTTTAAAGGAAATAGTGTTTCAGCAATGATAATCATTTAATGTCTTAAAGTCCATTTTAACAGTTTTCTTTTAAACAGTCTATAGACATTAAAAAGAGTATTTTCATGTAACCAGAAATTAAGGTAATTTTCTTCTGTATTACATAAGCACAAAGAACTGAATTCACTCATCTATACTCCAGTAATTCATATTTATGCTGCATAACAATACTTGTGCTTATTTAACAAAAAATTTTAGCAATATAATCTAACTTTAAGAGTAAATTAGGGGGGGCTGGAGCGGTGGCTCAGCGGTTTCAGCGCTTGCCTGGCAAGCACGAGGACCCGGGTTCAAACCCCAGCACCATGTACACAACTAAGTGTTGGAGCAACTAAAGCCATGTGAAAAACTAAAGTTGTTTCTCTCTTTCTCTGTCTCTCTCACTGTCCCTCTCTCTTTAAAAAAAAAAAAAAAAAGTAAATTAGGGGGCTGGAGCGGTAGCTCGATGGGTGCATGCGCAAGTTCAAACACTAGCACCACGTACACAGTGAAGTCTTAGAGCAATGAAAGCCACATGAAAAACTAAATAAAATTGTTTCTCTTTCTGTGCCTTTCACTGTCCCAGCACCACATACACAACTAAGTGTCAGAACAACGAAAACCTGATAAAAAACTAAAGATGGTTCTCTCTGTCTCCCTCCCTCTCACTCTCACTGTCCCTTTCTTTTTTCTTTCTTTTTTTTTTTTTTTTAAGTAGATTGGGGGGCTGGAGTGGTAGCTCTGTGGTTATGGCGCTTGCCTGGCATGTGCAAGGATGCAGGTTCAAACCCCAGCACCATATACACAAAGAAGTGTCGGCACAATGAAAGCCACGTGAAAAACTAAAATTGATCCTCTCTCTCTTAAAAAAAAAAAAATTGTAAATTGGGGGCTGAAGCAGTGGCACAGCAGTTACAGGGCTTGCCTGGCATGTGTGAGTTTACAAGTTTGAACCCCAGAACCATGTACACAATGAAGTTTCGGCGCAACAAAAGCCACATAAAAAACTAAATAAAATTCTCTCTTTCTTTCTCCCTGTCCCTTAGGGGGGAAAAAGAAAAAATAGTACATTAGGGAAAAAAAGGAGAGAGAAAGTAAATTAGGGGAACTGGAATAGTGGCTTAGCAGTTACAGCGCTTGCCTGGCATAGGCAAGGACACGGGTTCAAACCCCACACCATGTACACAATGAAGTGTCAGAGCAATGAAGGGCACATGAAAAACTAAATAAAACAGATTCCCTCTCTCATCATCCCTCTCTCTCTCTCTCTAAAAAAAAAAAGTAAATTACGGCCTGGAGCTCAGCAGTTGGAATGCTTGTCTGTCATGTGCGAGGACCCATGTTCAAACCCCAGCACCACATACACAACTAAATCAGAGAAACAAAAGAAAGTCAGATGAAAAAAATAAAATTGATTCTTTTTTCTTTCTTCCTCTTTTCCTCTCTCTCTTTAAAAGAAAAAAAAAAAGAGGAGTAAATTTAGGGGCTGGAGCAGTGGCTCAGTGGTTGGAGTATTTGCCTTGCAACTGCAAGAACCCAGGTTTGAACTCCAGCACGCGTACACAACTAAGGGTCAGAGAAACAAAGGCCAGATGAAAAAAAATAAATAAAACTGATCCTCTCTCTCTCATTCTGTCCATTACTCTCTCTCTTAAAGAGAGTAAATTAAGTTGGGCATGGTAGCACATGCCTGTAATCCCAGCACTCAGGAGGCTAAGACAGGAGGATCACAAATTCAAAGCCAGCCTCAGCAACTTAACAAGGCCCTTAATCAACTTAGTGAGATTTTGTCTTAAAATAAAAAATAAAAATGGCTGGATATGAGCACCCCTGGGTTCAATACGTGGTGACAAAAAAAGTCAGGATTCCCTTCCGTTTTGAGGATATAGAATAATATTCCCTTGTACTTATACCACGTTTTGTTTATATATTCATCCATCAATGAACACTTGGCTTGATCTTTTACCTATTTTGAGTAATGAACATGGATGTACATGTCTCTCTGAGCAGGCAGTTATCAGAGCAATGACAAAGCATTTCTGCCTCAGTTTCCTCATTGATAAAACAGGAAGTAATACTAGTATGTTTCATATTTCTCCTGTAAGGCTTAATTGTATTCAAAACCTATTAGCTGATACTGGGGATTGAAATTGATCAAGTTATGTTATGTGTATCTATAAAATGTGCCACAATGAAACCCACTATTCTGTATAATTATAATGTACCAACTAAAAAAATAGAAAAAACTATTAGCTGGGATCATCATCATACACTACCATCTTCAACACTTGACCAACACTATCCAAAGGAAGTGTGATTCACAAGTGTAATTTTACATTTCTAGAAGCCATATTCAAGAATACAAAACAAAGGGACAATTTGTAGAACATTTTATTTAATAAAACATATAATTCCAATATGTACTTAATATTTTAAAGAACCTAATATATGATACTTGACCTTCTCTTTTACACCTCTGATAAACAGTATGCATTTTTCACACTTATATCTTAATTCTGATGAGCTATACCAAATATCCAAGAGACACATTTGACTGCCTTACTGAACAGTACAAATCTAGATTCTTTGTTAAATCCTGATTCACTATCGCACTGACTGGACAAAAGAAATACTACTAAACATGATAAAAACAAGATTTCCTTTCACCACTTTCTGAAATTTTTCTAAACAGTTTTTGGAATTCTTAGAAAGTTATTCTCTTCAATTAAAGTTACAATGTATCATCTAGTCTCAAAAATGCTTTGATTACATTGAATGAAAACCACTCTGAATGCCCCCATTACTGGGGATCCCTTGGGTTTTGTTTTTGTTTGTTTGTTTTTTTTTTTCTTAAAGAGAGAGGGACAGCAAGAGAGACAGAGAAAGAAAGGAACAACTTTATTTAGTTTTTCACATGGCCTTCGTTGCTCCAACACCTTAGTTGTGTAAGTGTACGTGGTGCTGGGGTTTGAACCCGGGTCCTCGTGCTTGCCAGGCAAGCGCCAAAACCGCTGAACCACCTGCTCCAGCCCTGATCCCTTGGTTTTTTAATACTGTCCTTAGTCATTCAAATTAGATTCTTAATTTTTTAATTTTTCATTTTTTTATTTTCTTTGGTACAAAGGATTGAATCACCCAGCAGCACTTAACCACTGATCCACATCCCCAACCCTTTTTTTTTTTTTTTTATTTTTGTTTTGAGACAGGGTCTCACTAAATTGCTGAAGCTATATTTGAACTTCCGATTCTCCTGCCTCAACCTCCCAAGCCTCTGGGATTACAAGCATACACCAACATGCCCAGTTCAAACTAGGATTTTAGTCAATCCCACTTTTCTCCAACTTATCAAATTATTTCAAATTAACTACTGGTTTATCTTCTTGTAAACTGCAATTTTACAATAATAATGTATACTACACTCAAAATCACTTTACATATTAAGCCCCAAGTTAATATGTAAATCAACTACTGAGAAAAGGTAGTGATCAAATGACATATCCAAGAAAGCAAACTGAACTATTACTATTTGCTAAAGGATGGACTATTTATTTTGGGGAAGGAGGATTACAATACTACCAGGAATATTTTTCATGATGAAGACTTATGATGAAAAGGATCTTTGGAAAAAAGGGACAAATTTAATCTTTAACACCCTGCATAAATAGAAAGCTCACAACAACTCTTCACCAAAAAAGGTCAAGTCATGTACTTACTATAACCAATTGTTTTTCATCAGCTTTCTCTGCTTCTTTCAGTTTCAAGTCCTTTGGAATTGTTATCTCCAAATGGGAATTACACTTAAGCCAGGCATGATTTGGTGGTATCTCCCTTAAAAGTAAAAATACTGAATATTATAGATCCTTATCACTTCAAATCATTGAAAAGAAAAAACATTTTCTATGCAACAGTGAGCAATTTCAACTCCAAGGAGAAAAAGAACCCCTTAAAACTCAGCCAGGCATGGTAGCACACGCCTGTAATTCCAGCAACTCAGGAGGTTGAGAAAGGATGGTGAGTTAAAAGCCAGCCACCTCAACAACTTAGTGGTAACTTCACAAAACTCTTTCAAAATAAAACATAAAAAGGGCTGGGGAGGGCTGCAGCTGTGGCTCTGCAGTTACAGCATTTGCCTGGCATGCACGAACACACGGATTTCAAACCCTGGCACCGTGTACACAACAAAATGTCAGAGCAATGGAAGTCACATGAAAAACTAAATAAAAATTTGCTTTTCTTTCTCACTAGCCCCTTTCTTTAAAAAAAAAAAAAAATAATAATAATCAAGGCCCTCATCAGATGCAGCCCCATGACCTTGGTCCTCCCAGCCATCAGAACCTGAAGTTCAATAAACCTTTATCTGTGCAGGGGGGAAAAAAAAAGAGAAGGGGGTGAACCATGGAGCAGTGGCTCAATTGTTCGAGCATCTGTTTGGCAAGTGCGAGAACCCGGATTCAAACCCCAAAACCCCAGCAACACATACACAACTATGTGTGGAAGAAACAAAGGACAGATGAAAAAACAAAATTCTTTCGGGGTTTTTTTGTTTTTTTTAAGAGAGAGAGGGACAATGAGAGAAAGAATCAATTTCATTTGGTTTTTCATGTGGCTTTCGTTGTTCTAACACGTGCTGTGTATGTGGTATTGGGGTTCGAACCTGCATCCTTGCATATGCCAGGCAAATGTCATAACCACTGAGTCATGGCTACAGCCCCACTCTCTCCATCTTAAAAAAAAAAAAAATCATTGGGTTGGGGGTATAGTTAAGTAGTAGGGCACACATTTTACATGCACAAGGCCCTGAGTATCAAGAGGAACAATGGTTAAGATATGGCATCAACTTCTGTGTAAATTAATGGATGAATGAACAAAGAAAATGTGGTATAAATACACAATGAAAATTATTCAGCCATAAAAAAAGGACAAAATCCTGTCATTTGCAGCAACATGGTTATTAAGCGAAAATAGCCATAGAAAGATCTTATTCCTGGGGCTGGAGCGGTGGCTCAGTGGTTTCAGCGCTTGCCTGGCAAGCACGAGGACCCAGGTTCAAACCCCAGCACCACGTACACAACTAAGTGTTGGAGCAACTAAGGCCATCTGAAAAGCTAAATAAAGTTGTTTCTCTCTTTCTCTGTCTCTCTCACTGTCCCGCTCTCTTATAAAAAAAAAAAAAAAGAAAGATCTTATTCCTATAAGATCTTCTGTTGCTTAACTCATTTATATGTATAAGCTAAAAAACAAAAAAAAACAAAGGCTAATCTTACAGGAGTAGAAAGCAGAATAGTAGTTAGGAAAGGGTGAGGAATGAAGAAATGGGGAGAGGATGGTTGTTAGTAGGTACAGGAGTACAACTGGATAGCAAGAGTAACTTATAAAGTTTTATAACACAGTACAATTGTGGTTGACAAAAGTGTATTTCAAAACAGCCAGAAGAGGGTCTTGAATGTTCCCAATACAAAGAAATGATATGAGTTTGAGTTAATGGGTATGCCAATTACCCTGAGTGATCACTACACATTTTTTACAATACTAAAAAAATCACACTATACCCCATAAATATGGAAATTATGTGCTAATTAAAAATTGTAAAAATCAACACAAAAACTAATTTCCAACAAATAAAAATCACAGCACCTACTAGTCTGAATGTTTTAAATTTTACAGTTTCACCCACCTACCTACAGAACAAATCACACAAGAAAAGTTTCTATTATAGGACATTCTTTTAACAGAATGAACTAGTAACAAGCAAAATCTCTATAGAGAGCAATTAAATAAACCAAGGAAAATTCATATAATGAAACTGAATAGAGAATTTTAAAAACTGAGGAAAAAAGGTAGAAAAGATGCCCACACATTAAAAGAAACTATTAAAGTATGCATGGGGCACTGAGGCTGTACCTCAGTGGTTTAATTGCCAGCGTTGTGGGATCTAGGAAGGGAGTACAGGAACAGCAAAACATATAATAAAAAGCAAATCTGTGGGACTTGAGTGGTAGCTCAACGGTTATGGCGCCCCAGCACCACGTACACAATAACGTCTTGGAGCAATGAAAGCCACATGAAAACATAAATAAAGCTGATTATTCTTTCCCTCTCACTGTCCCCTTTTTTTTTTTTTTAAAGCAAGTTTGTGCTGGGCACAATGGCACATACCTGTAATCCCAGCAACTTGGGAAGATAAGAGGATCACAAGTTCTAGGCTAGTCTGGGTGACCTAATGAGACCTCATCTCAAAAAAAGAAGGTGAAAAAAAAAAAAAAAGAAAGCACCCAGGGTTCAATACTCAGCAAGAGAAGGAAATTGCAAGTAAATTGGTGGCTGTTTTTTTTTTTTTTTTTAAGAGAGAGGGACAGTGAGAGAGAAAGAGAGAGAGAGAGAATCAAATTTTATTTAGTTTTTCACATGGCCTTCGTTGCTCCGAGACTTCACTGTGTACATGGTGCTGGGGTTTGAACTCGCGTACTCTGGCAAGGCAAGCACCGTAACTGCTGAGCCACAGCTCCAGCCCCTATCATGTCTTCTTAAGGGAAAATTCCCAAAACTCAAAAATTCTTCATCGTAAAGTCTTTAAGTTCTCAAATTTACCACTAAATTAAACTAATACTTACCTGTTATCACCATCCTTAGATGTTTGATTATTGAGTACACCATGTTGTTTGGGAGCTGAGCCTGTAATTTAATTTAAAAAGATGGGTTATTTACTAAGCTTTTTTTTTTTTGGTTTTGTTTTGATTTTTTTATTTTATATTTGTTTTACTAAGCTTTTTAATAGTGCAATCCAATAGCTAAAATCATTATCCATAAAGCTGTAAGTGAATAAAAGTTTTATCTTTACTTAAAAAAAATCTGATATGGGGCTGGAGCGGTGGCTCAGTGGTTAAGGTGCTTGCCTGGCAAGCACGAGGACCCGAGTTCAAACCCCAGCACCACGTACGCAACTAAGTGTTGGAGCAATGAAGGCCATGTGAAAAACTAAATAAAGTTTTTTAAACAAAACAAAACAAAAATCTGATATTAGAACTCTTTTTTTTTTTTAGGGAGAAGGACAGTGGGGCGGGGAGGCAGAGACAATCAATTTTTACTGAGTTTTTCACATATTCATTGCTCTGACACTTAGTTGTGTACATGGGTGCTGGGGTTTGAACCCATGTACTTGCGCATGCCAGGCAAGCACTGTAACCACGTAACCACCCAGCCACCGCTCCAGCCTCCTAGAACTCCTTTCTTAGGAATACAGTCAGACACTGAGATGCTCTTAAGTATAATGGTAAGTAAATACTTTACTTCTAATTTCACCAACAATTGTGAGCACTTAACAAAAAAGGAAATTGTTTCAATGCCTGCACAATTATATAAACTCTAAATGGAAATAAACAAAAACATTTCCTTGTTTTAAAAACCATGGATTTGGGATTGGAGCAGTGGCTCAGCGGTTATGGTGCTTGCCTGACATGCGCAAGGACATGGGTTCAAACCCCAGCACCACATACACAACGAAGTGTCAGAGCAACAAAAGTCACATGAAAAACTAAATAAAATTGATTCTCTCTTTCTCTCTCTCACACACTGTCCGACTGTATCTTTAAAAAATAAAATAAAAACCATGGCCTCTAATATTTTAATCATATAATTAAGTATAATAAATCTACTTTATTTCCCAATGAATAAATGCATATCTCATATTTATATTAGCTCTCTTCTCCTACTAGGAGAAAAAATTTTATCGTTTTAAATGATGGCAGTGATTATCAGACCTCAATAGTATGTTCCAAAGTAGAAAGAACAGGAATTAGAGATGTCTGATGCTTGGTCTGAAACAGGTGAGCAAATCCCCATCCAAGAGTTCAAATAATATGTTGCAAAAAACAGTTCACAAAGTTACAAAATAAAGCTTTTAGATGATGTAAGTAGAAAATCTGCAGCATTTATTAAATCCTTAATTTAGACTTCTCTGAGATAGAAAACTGAATTACTGAGGGTTAAAGATAAGAACTTGAAATACAAAAGCACAAAGATTAAAGTATAACAAAGAGGCTGCCATCACCAACTTAAGCAGTTCATTAAGGAACACTTCTCCAGAAATTTTGGTGAGTCGTTAAGAGGCAGTATGTAGATATTTAAACAAACCAACAAAACAGAGGCACTTTTCCTTAAAGAACAGGTGATAACTATGAGAATCTCAAATTTAAAAACTATAGCAATGGTTAAGAAGGATTTAACAAGCCTATTTAATGCACAATCATTTTTCTATAATAGTAATAAAAAATATCACTGAAACATGTTGAAAAATTCAAATAATATTTTCCAAGTATTACCTGAAATTTTACTGTCTCCTGCATCAATTTTTGCTTGACTGAGTAAAGTTGAAAGAGCAGTGGTATTTTCTACTGGACTGTTTTCCAGCTTGGATTCCAAACATAAGCTGAAATTCTGAACACACGTAATTCAAAATTTTTAAATCACCTTTTGGGGCTTATCCCAATACACTTACTAGCTCAACATCAGCACCCATTAGAGCCCATCATGTTTAACTTAAAACTTATCATGCCCACAGACATACTGTCTTCCTCTATACTTTTCTCTGAGCTTCACATCTAGATGACACAAGCAGCTGAAATGTGTTTAATATGACTTCTTAGATGTGTTATAAGCATGAATCTCACGTTAACTTCAAAAACTTGGGTGCACATGCACGAAAAGTAAAATGTCATTAGTTTTTACAACTGATATGCTGAGGGCTGGAGAGGTGACTCAGCAGTAGAGTGCTTGCCTGGCACGCATGAGGACGTGGGTTCAAACCCCAGCATCACAGACACAGCTAAGTGGAGGAAAAACAATAATCAGACGAAAAAATAAAATTGACGTTCTCACTCTTTCTTGCTTTAAAAGAAAAAGAAAAACCACTGATATGTTGAAATGGGAGTATTTTTATGGCAGCCTAAGTAAAATATATTGAAATTAATTTCAGCTATTTCTTTTTGCCTCATTAAGGTAGCTACCAGATAATTCAAAATTATTTAAATGGGTCATATTATATTTCTACAGATAGTGCTGATTTAACACCTTTCTCCCTGTAAAAATTCAACTCATTACTTACAAATTAACATCTTCTATGAGGCCTTCCCCAATCTTTCCTAATTCTTTTTTACTTACTTTAATATCTCTTTCACATCCTTCTCACTTTGTATTGGAATCAGCTAATTTTTTCTGGCTTATTGGTAACTTTTCTTTCTTTTTTTTTTTTTTTTTTTTTTTTTAAAGAAAGAGGGACAGAGAGAGAAGAGAAGCAATTTTTATTTAGTTTTTCACATGACTTTGTTCCTCCAACACTTGGTTGTGAATGTGGTGCTAGGGTTTGGATCTGCATACTCACGCATACCAGGCAAGCGCTGTAATGGTCAAGCCACTGCTCCAGCCCCTCATTGGTAACTCTTAAAAGCAAGAACATTACTATATTTATCCATCTTTTCGTTTCTGAGTCTCTGAGAACCTTGCTAAAGCAGATAATTAGTATTACTAAAAGAAGATACTCCATAACGAATGTAACATTCGTTAGCTCAAGGAAATGACAAAGAAGAAAACAATTTTGTGTGTATTGCGAGCTCGACCTCTACAGTGAATGTGTAATATTACTTTCAAACATTTTTGAAAAATTGAACATTAAACACAAGAACAATGACATGTTACTAACGACTCTACTCTCCATTAATAGGAAACTAATTAGTTACTGATTTAAGAAACAGACTATAAAATGACTGAGCTTTAAAATTTACAATGCTTTAATTAAAATTCAGCCAAAGTATTCAGTTGTTTTATTGGCTACTTAGCCTTATAAAACATCATTTCATAGCACTGCTGATATTGACACCATACAATCAAGAGAGCAAATTCATAGGTGGTCACAGAAAGTTTTCAATATGGTTATTTTTGTTTTGTTTGCATTCTCCTACCTTCCAAAGCATAAATCTGGCTGAGCTCTGAAGCCAGCAAATCTCACTTTAAATCATGACTGCATCACATAAAAATGTCACTCAGGGGTAGAAAGGTGGCTTAGTGGTAGAGCACTTGACTGGCATGCATAAGGTCAATCCCAAGCACCACATATACAAATAAATAAGAGAAAAACAAAAACCAGATGAAAAAAAAGTAGTAAAACGCTCTCTTAAAAAAAAAAAATAAATTCAGAGCTGGAGCAGTGGCTCACTATTTGAAGCACTTGCCTGGCACCACATACACAACTAAGTGTTGAAGGAACAGGCCGGATGAAAAAATAAATAAAATTGATTCTCTCCTCTCTTCAAAAAAAAAAATTTCATAAAAAAATTTTAACACAAATTTCTAGGACTGCTTCTCAAGAACTGCATAAACAAAAGCATTTTTCAATAAAAATTTTTACAGAAGTTCAAAATAATGTGATCTAAGTAAATATCTCTATTCTAGTACAGGTTAGTACAAAGGAATGAATTAAATTTCTTTTTACTCTGCCTTTCAAGTTCTGAAAAGATATTTATGCAGGAATTAGAAAATATACTCTCCAGTCACACCTAAAGACAAAATCCTAAATAAAAAATACCATCCCATTTCTGCATAAGGCCACAATTTTTTTTTCCCTGTGCTGAGAATCAAACCCAGGTCACCACAAATGCTAAGCAAACGCTTTTTCACTGAGCTACACCCAGAGTCCCACAACTTTAGTATCACTAATGCTATTTGTCTATAATTACTACCACTATTTCATAATCTTTCTGAATAATCATCTTCTAATCAATGCTTTCATTCCCATTTGTATAGAAAATAAAAATTTAAGAGTACCATATGATATCTATTCTAAGTTCACTTTGATTTTCTGCCCCAAAATATAACATAGTAACAGACAATGAACTGTTTTCACAGTTAATGGCACTAAAGCCCAGACTTCCAACATTCAGATCTGCTCAGATCTGCTTCTAGACCAAATGTCTCAAAAGGGAACTTAAATAATTCTCATAACTTTAGGGTGACTTGACTTTATTTCTCTATTCATAAAGACTTTTTTTTGGCAGGGTAGTATTCGGATCCAACTCTCACACACATGCTAGGGAAGCACTCAACAACTGAGCTACATCTCCAGTCTTCATGATCACTTTTTTGCTCAAAAGATTTTCTAATGTTCAGAGTATGTTGTACAAAGAAATCTATGCTGAAAATTAGAACACCTGGATTTTAATCCTATTTGTGCCAAACGTGACATAAATCACAATCCACTCAATCTCTCATTATGAAATTAATACAAATTGATTTTTTCATCAGTATTTTAGAGCTCTAGGGTTCTACGCAAATAAATTTTTATTTGTTTGCTTGTTTTTTGGGTACCAGAGATTGAACCCAGGAGCACAGAACTACTGAGTCACATCCCCAACTTGTTTTGTTTTTCAATTTGAGATAGAGTCGAAGTTGCTTTAGCACCTTGCTAAGTCGCTGAGGCTGGTTTTGAACTTGTGATCCTCCTGCCTCAGCCTCCCAAAGCAAAAAAAGTTGTTTTGTTCTAGTTTAAATTAATTTTATCATACTGATCAGAAGTGGACCTAAGTTTAAAAAAAAACAAACTATTTTTTGCCAGGTGCAGTGGCTCACATTTACTACCCCAGCTACTCAGGAGGATACCAACTTCAAGGTCAGCCCTAGCAACTTTGCCAGACCCTGTCCCAAATACAAAATAAAAAAGGACAGGGATGTAGCCCAGTGGTAGAACACCCCTAGGTTCAACATCCACCTTGCCTGGAAAGAAAAAAAAAACAAAAAAAACTAGGGATGTAGTTCAGTGATACAGCAACTTGTCTAGCATGTGCAAGCTCCTGGGTTCAACCCCCTGTACTAGAAGAAAAACAGAAAGAAGAAATTTCAGTGGTTATAATCAGCAGAAAAAGGAAGCAAATCATTGCGCTAAATTTAAAAGAAAAGCTGAAGTTCAACAGGTTTATGTATTACATAAATAAAAATGAAGAGTGAAAAATGAGAAAAGACAAGATGCATCTAAAGGAGTCTTTAAGTTCTATTATGAGGGGATGGAGCGGTGGCTTGCCGGTTATGGCGTTTGCCTGGCATGCGCAAGTACTCAAGTTCAAACCCCAGCACCACGTAAACAACAAAGCGTCAGAGGAACCAAAGCCACATGAAAAATTAAATAAAATTATTCCTCTCTCACTGTCCCTCTTACTTAAAAAAAAAAAGTTCTGAGAGTGTGTTAATAATTTTATGACTTCATTCTCAAGCTAAAGTAAGTTGTAAACATTTATTTCTTATTAGAAAGTACTCAGGCTACCTCTACCACACACATGAAAACTGATTACCTTATCTGGTGTTGTTTCAAATTGTGGGTCAGGAGAAGGTTTTATCTGATTATCCAAATGATAATTTTCAGTAGCCCTTTTTGTGGTTTTGTTAATTTCAGCTGCAATATCATTAATTTTAACTTCTTCACATTTAATTTCTTTCATTTTTTTCTGTTCACAAGTCGTGTTTTTATCATGTGGCTTTGTCCCTAAAAATGTACTTTGAGTCACTGCATGATGCATTTCTAAAACTGGTGGTGAAAAACTGGTTTGCAAGAAGCTCAATTTAGGGGAACCTTGAGAGTCCAACTTATTTTGCTGCACAGAGTTAAATTTTGAGAGTTTAATTTTAGTCCAGTTGGAGTTCTTCTTGGCTGAGCTGTTTATTCCATTGAGCACACACTTCACAGGCTTTGATTTTCTACTGGGAAAGAAGCGATTGCACTGCACATCCTGATGTGCTTCCTTCTGATGGAGTATTTGTCTTTCAACATCACTCTCTTCCAATTTTATCTCTGCAGGCTTCTCCTCCTTTATGTCTTCCTTTTGTGAAGATTCCTTTTTCACCTCCACAGTGTCGGACTCAATTTCTCCAGCGATTTCCTCACAGAGCTGGAGAATGCTTCCTCGTTTGCTCTTTCCTGCTTGCTCCAACTCCTCACTGACACTGTGTTCAGGCACTGACGGCTGTGGACTTTTTTGGGATTTTGTGCTAGAACTCACTTGTGAATGAACTGACTTCTTCATTACACTCTTTTTATGGACCACTGAAGTAGCCACTGCTAATCTTTTCATCTCAGAAGTTACAGGCACAGGTTTTATTTCTTCCTTTCTGGTAGTCTTCTGAAGACACTTTTCAGATCCTTGCATGTTCTGAGAAACACAAGTGTAAGTTGTCTGATGCTCTACTTTGCGTTTTTTTCCTTTTGGGGAATTTATTACTTCATTAATCACTGAGTGTGCATCCTCTTTACAATCAGACTTTATTTCCAGTGCTTTTCTTTTCACATGCTTTTGACTTGTTTTAACTTTTTTAGATTTATTTTGAATATTGTTACAGTGCTCTTTTCTTGTTGGTAGCAAACTCTGTTTAACTGCTTGAACTTGACTCTGAATATCTCTATTGCGCAAAGACCTTGTTGAACATTCTATAAACTGCTGAATTCTTTGTGATCTCCGGTTAAGCGGCTCATTAGCTTTAGGAGTTTCATGTGCTGATTTTTTCTGACATAATTTCTTTCTTTTTGTAGATTCTTGTGACTGTCCCTTCACAGTTAACATACTTTTATTAATGAATTTGGTAGCTTTCTCATCATTGGAGGCTACCTTTGCTGACCTTGTACTCATGCGGGTTCCCAATTCAGGCTGATTTAGTTTATTTTCACTGGAATATTTTTTAACCAGTGACTTTGCAGCTTCCTTCGAACCTGACTGTTTGGCTAGACTGTTTTGAGAACCTTGAATTTCTATTTCTAAAGTCTCATTTTCATTTTCTTTAATAACTTTGGAAGAATTTTCTTTTGATTTCTCCTGAATGGACATCATTCCTGAATCTTCCTTTTCTGAATAGTTTTTAAGAGGATTTTTATGTCCTCGTTGGTGCAAACGCTAAATATCTAGTATTATTACTGAGAAGCAGGTCTTAAAAATCAAAATCAACTTTAACTGATGCTAACATACATTTTCAACAAAAATACTAGTCTGCTTCAAGCAAGGTTTCTGTCATTCCTAGGAAACAAGAAAGCTGGCATGAGTGCTAATATTTGCTTTATACTGAACAAGGCAATGAAAATTTGAAGAAAATTTATCTCTAATTTGATCTCTGCATAGTTCTTTTGATGAAAAGAAACAATTCACATTCAATTTGTTTTGTTGATTTTTCAATTAATTTCAGGCCCAGCCCTATTACTGGAGAAGTTATCACTGACCTGTCTGTTTTGACAAAATTTTTGAAAACTTTCTTCTTCTGAAATCTACAGCTACTGGACTTTGATTCATTTGAAACATGTCTTATGGCTAACACGTTTCTTTTCTTGTTTGCTGAATCTGTTGATCTGCAGTTCTTATTTAACCTCCTTTGTTTAATAAAATACTCTATTAACATAGAT
Organism: Aplodontia rufa; assembly: GCA_004027875.1. Taxonomy (NCBI): domain Eukaryota; kingdom Metazoa; phylum Chordata; class Mammalia; order Rodentia; family Aplodontiidae; genus Aplodontia; species Aplodontia rufa. Next base: position 7,055 of record PVKS010021839.1, on the reverse strand, counting down.
TTCGTTTGGTGCTGCCATTTCTGAAAAATAAAAAAAATAATTTTTGTACGATCTATGAAATAAGGACAATGTTAATAAATACTATACAGAAATAACCTTAATTTAAATAAAATCCAACTCCTCCTTTTGAAATATTCAGTGTATATAATTAAGACTAGCATAAAAAAGATTCCCAAATAGGTTACTACAAATAACCAATAGCTTATCTTACGTAAACATGAAATAGTTGAAAATCTATTTATTCCATACGGTTTACTTACAGTTCTTTCCCAACAAGATAGAACTGATGTTTCAGCCACCATAACTCATGAAAATCTGATAAAACCATTCCTTAAAACCTGTTCTTAAAACATTACACAGCACCTAAAAGAAAAAGTATTAAAATGTTTTAAAAGACAAAGAAATGAAGTAATCATCCATTCACCACTCATCAAATAAAACATTCTGTAATTCTACCTGTCCCACAATTATTTTTTCAGAGCTCATTTTACACATAGCACTAATTTTAGACAAACTATGGCACACACATCCAATGAAACACACTATGCATTGAATGGAACAGATGCTGTGGAAAAAGTTTTAAAATACAAAAGCAACTCATAAGCATAAAATGGTTTAATCGGGTAAAGTAAAATCCTATGAGCATAACAGTGCACACATATATACAGAAAAAATGATATAGTTAAAAAATGATTTTTTTTTAAGAGAGAGGGACAGTGGGAGAGATAAAGAGAGAATCAATTTTATTTAGTTTCTCATGTGGCTTGCGTTGCTCTGAGACTTCGTTGTGTACGTGGTGGTAGAGCTGAGCCACTGCTCCAGCCCCAAAGAAGAGAGTTTTTTAAGTACAAATATTAGGGCTGGAGCGGTGGCTCAGCGGTTTCAGCGCTTGCCTGGCAAGCACGAGAACCCAGGTTCAAACCCCAGCACCACGTACACAACTGAATGTTGGAGCAACTAAAGGCCATGTGAAAAACTAAATAAAGTTGTTTCTCTCTTTCTCTGTCTCTCTCACTGTCCCTCTCTCTTTAAAAAAAAAAAAAAAAGTACAAACATTAACTTCTATTGCCATCCAAAATCCACATAAAAAGAGAGGGATTAAAACAAAACCAATAACCCACAGGATAAAGAGCAAAAAAGCAGATACAAATTTAAGTATGTGAGTTATAAAGAACAAATAACCTTACAAACTCAAGAAAACCTAAATCCTAAGCTAGAAACAATGAAAGCTGAGAAGCAACTTTATTTGTTCCAGAACTCCCAACTCAGGAATCAGCAGTATGGGATTCCATAGGCAAGAGATGAAAATGGGATTTCCACACTGTCATTCTAAATTACTAGCACCCAGAAGACTGCTCCTGCATCACCTCCTGAAGATTGGAGGTATAAATCTCTAGGTCTTTGGTCTAGGGATTCAATAGGCACAGATGAGGGTCGAAGTATCATACTGGTAACAAAGGAATACAAACTGACTGCTGAAACCCAATCCCCTCTACCCACTGGCCTCTAGTCAAACCTAATATAACAGCCAACCCTACACCTTCTGGAGAGGAAACTGAAAGATCAAGGATCAAGGAATCACCACAAACACAAGGAAAACCTCAACCAAAAAAAAAAAAAATTTGAAGTTACAAACTATACAGAGACAAAAACTGAAACCATCCAGGTGTGGGGTGCATACCCGTAATCCCAGACACTGAAAGGGTAAGATAAGAGGATTTCAAGCTTAAGGCTGGCAGAGAGCCTCACTAAGTTGTTGAAACCAGTCTCAAATGTGCAATCCTCCTGTTTTAGCATCGCAATAAGGTGTACAACGCTGTACCCAGCTAATTAATTTTTGACAAAAGTGCCATGATATGTCAACTGGGGGAAAAAAAAAGTCTGCAACAAATGGTGCGGGAATTACTGAATACCCAAATGAAAGGTAGGAAAGAAGGGAGGAAGAGAAGGGATAAAACAATTTTTACCTCACACTTACCCATAAAGGTAATTTGAGGTTAATCACAAACCTAAATATAAACCACTGAACTTCTAAAAAAAAAAAAAAAAAAGGTGAAAATCTTTGAGACTCTGACATAAAGTATATGTGTTTTCTGTTTTGTTTCTCTGTTTGCTGTGCTACTGGGGTTTGAACCCAGGGCCTCAAATGTACTAGGCAAGAACTCTACCATCAAGTCAAATCCCTAGTCCTTTTTTAATGTTCTATTTTAAAAAAAAAAATTTTTTTTAAAGATAGATGGACAGTGAGAAAGAGAGAAAGAATCAATTTTTATTTTTTTTTCATGTGGCCTTCATTGCTCTGACACTTTCTTGTGTACATGGTGCTAGGGTTTGAACTCTCGTCCTTGTGCATGCCAGGCAAGCATCAAAACGGCTGAGCCACTGCACCAGCCCCTTTAATGTTATTTTGAGATAGGATCTTGCTAAGTTGCTGAGGCTGACCTCAAACTTGTGACCCTCCTGTTTCAGCCTAAGTAGATAAGATTACACGGATATCCCACTTTGCCCAGCACTGACAATATTGTAGGGTTTTTTTTTTTTTTAAATAAAGAGGGACAGTGAGAGAGAGAGAAAGGAGAGAGAGAGAAAGAGAATCAATTTTATTTAGTTTTTCATGAGGCTTTCATTGCTCAGACACTTTGTTGTGTACATAGTGCTGGGGTCTGAATTCGCGTATTCACGCATACCAGGCAAGTGCCATAACCGCTGAACCACCACCCAGCCCCAGCAATAATGTTTTAAGGAAAGAAGAATCCTAGTCTTTCCACATACATCCACATAAAGATTTATTCAAAATCTTCCAAATATCTTTATATAAAATAACGAAACTCTGAAAACAACCTAAAAGTAAGGTAAATGGATAACCAAAATATGATGTACTAGGGCTGGAGCAGTGGCTCAGTGGTTATGGCGCTTGCCTGGTATGCGCGAGAACGAGAGTTCAAACCCCAGCACCATGTACACAACAAAGTCTCAAAGCAATGAAAGCCACATGGAAAACTAAATAAAATTCTCTCTCTCTCTCTCACTATTCTTCTTTAAAAATAAAAAATAAAAAAAATATGATGTACCAATACAATTGAAAACTACTCAGCAAACAATAAGAATGAACAATTAGCACATGGAATATGAACGAACCTCACAATTGTGCCAAATGAAGAAAAGCTCAAATACAAGTACATATTGTGGGGCTGGAAGCCCAGTGGTTACAGCACTTGCCTGGCATAGGCAAGGACACATACAGAATGAAGTATCAGAGCAACAAAAGCCACCATGAAAAACTAAGTAAGGGCTGGAGCATTGGCTCAGCAGTTTTGGTGCTTGCCTGACAAGCACGAGGACCCGGGTTCGAACCCCAGCACCACGTACACAACTGAATGTTGGAGCAACTAAAGGCCATGTGAAAAACTAAATAAAGTTGTTTCTCTCTTTCTCTGTCTCTCTCACTGTTCCTCTCTTTAAAAAAAAAAGAAATAAAGAAAGAAAAACTAAATAAAATTGATTCTCTCTCACTGTCCTCTCTTAAAAAAAAAAAAAGACATATTGTAAGGTCTACTTTTTACACAATTATACAGCCAGGTATAATAGCACACATCTGTAATCATGGTTACATGGGAGGCTTAGACAGGAGAATACAAATTCAAGGTCAGTCTCAGCAATTTAGTGAGACCCTGTCTCAAAATATAAAAAATAAATAAATGGGGTAGAGCTGTAGCTCAGTTATAGAGTACCCCTGAGTTCAATCCCCAATGCCATAGTAATAATAACAACAAAAAAATCTACAGTGACAGCAGCTCAGTCATTGTCTGGAGGCAAATGCTGGAGATAGAGAACATTTCCATCACTGCAGAAAACTTCATCTATTTTAACTATAGTGGTTATTTACATGAGTGTTTAAATCCATCATAACCCGTTAAATTGTGCTGAGGCTGCAGCTCAGTTGGCAGAGTGCTTGCCTAACACGTGTGAGGCACTAGGTTCAATACATACCCTGCATAAAAATAAATGAATAAAATAAAGGTATTCTGTTCATCTACAACTAAAAACGAAATTTTAAAAACAATTAAGTTGGGGGCTGGAGTGGCTCAGCAGTTGGACTGCTTGCCTGGCATGTGCAAGGACCTGGGTTCAAACCCCAAAACCACATGCCCAAATAAGGGTCAGAGAAACAAAGGCCAGATGAAAAAAGCAAAAAAACCACACTAAGTTGCAATAAGAGGGTGAAGTTTATAGTATGTATATTATGCTCTAATAAAGCCATCCATCAAAAAAAGTTAAAACTGATATGAACCCACGGGCTGGAAATATTATTAAACTAAAAAGTAAGGCACAGAACAGGATTTACAACACTCCAATTTTTGTAAAAAGTGAAATAGGAGATGATGGGAGAAGGGAAACAATGAACCGCGTTCTTGCTTTCATACAGAATAAGTGGAAATGTAAGAAAATAGTAACAGTGATGATTTCTGGGAACGAGAATTATAGAAACAAGTGTCAGAAATGTTAGAAAAGATGACTTTTCACTAAATATTCATTTAATTGCGGGATTTATTTTGTTTTATGGTGCTGGAGATTGAACCCAGGGTCCCTCTAACACTAAGACACATCCTCAACCCTTTTTCTTTTTTGGTACCAAGGACTGAACCCAGGGGTACTTAACTACTGAGTCACAACTCCAGCCCTTTTTATTTTGAGATAGGGTCTCACTAAATTCCTGAGGCTTGCCTTGAACTTGGCAATCTTTTTGCCTAAGCCTCCCAAAGTCACTGGGATTACAAGCATGAGCCACAGCATTCAGCAGACCCTGAACTCTTAAGTTAAAACAATAAATTAATTAGCATATTTTACTTCTCCTTTCAATTTCCAAATATTTAATGTAACAAGTGATTTGGCAGTTGGAACCCAACCTGGAAAAAGAACTGATACATATATCTAAAGTAGTAGTCAATAGCCTCTTGGGTATAATAAGCACTTAATTTCACTTTGCCCAATATAACAAGTTATCACTAATCTAGCACTATGAAACCTAGTAACTGCCTTTTCTATTATATAAAACCTTGCATCTGAAAATCAAAAGGCATTTCTAACCTGTTAACAAATTAACCTGACTCCCACTACAAAGGTAGCTTATTAACAATGATATGAATGAGAACCAAAAAATAGTAATTGAACTCTACAGAAAATGACCTTTGCAGAAAACTCACATTAACATTTGCCTTTTACTATAGAAAGATATTTACAAGACACATGTTAGAAAATGCTTAATATGGTACACACCTGTAATCCCAGCAGCTCGGGCGGCTGAGGCAGGAAGATCCCAAGTTTGAGGCTAGCCCAGCAACTGAGGGAGTCCCTGTCTCAAAATAAAAATAAATAGGCTGAGGGGGGCTGGAGCACTGGATCAACGATTACAGTGCTTGCCTGGCATGTGCGAGGACACAGGTTCAAACCCCAGCACCACGTACACAACAAAGTACTGGAGCAATGAAAAACACAAGAAAAACTAAATAAAGTTTATTTTCTCTTTTTTTTTTTTTTTTAAAGGGAGGGGAGGGGATGTAGGTCACTGCTTAAGCTCTGCTAGGTTAATCCTTGGTACCACAAAAACAAAAAACTCAAGAACTTGAGAACACCTAACTTCCACAATGCTTCATAAGGAAATATACTCACATTTTAATCATTAAGATACTCTGAATGGAGGCTGGAGAAGTGGCTTAGCAGTTGAGCATTTGCCTGGCATGCGCAAGAATCCAGGTTTGAACCCCAGCACCACATACACAACTAAGTGTTGGAGAAACAAAAACCACATGAAAACTAAATAAAACTGATTCTCTTTCTCACTTAAAAAAATACTTTGAATATATATCATCCAATAGATTCTTGTATTCTGTTATCCAGTAAGTTGTTTTTTCTTTTTACTGGATACTGAACACAAGGGGGCTTCATGCAACATTTTTTCCTTTTAGTACCAGAAACTGAACTCAGGGGCACTTAACCAGTGAGCCAATCCCCAGCCCATTTTTATCCTTATTTTGAGACAGTCTTGCTAAGTTGCATAGGGCCTAACTAAGTTGCTAAGGCTGGCTTTGAACTAGCAATCTTCCTGCCTCAATCTCCCAAGTCACTGGGATTACAGGTATGCACCACCACACATGGCCTCAGCCCTTTTTATTTATTTATTTATTTTTACTTTTACTTTTTTTAGAAACAACTTTATTTAGTTTTTCACATGGCCTTTGGTGCTCCAACACTTAGTTGCGTACATGGTGCTGGGGTTTGAACCCGGGTCCTCGTGCTTGCCAGGCAAGCACCGAAACCGCTAAGCCACTGCTCCAGCCCCCTTTTTATTTATTTTTATTTTATTTTGTGACAGGGTCTTGATAAATTGCTGAGGCTGGCTTCAAATCTGCAATCCTCTTACCTCAGCCTGCTGAGTCACTGAATTAGACATGCACTACCACACCTGACTGTTTTAAGTTTAAAGTAATTTTTTAAAAAAACATTTTATGCCAGGCAGCTGTAATTCCAGCAACTCCAGAGACTGAGGCAGGAGGATACAAGTTCTGAGCCAGTCTCATCAACTTAGCAAGGTCCTGTCTTAAAATAAATAAAATATCGGCCAGGGATGTAGCTCAATGGTTAAGCACGCCTGACTCCAATCCCAAGTACCAAAAAAAAAAAAACCTAACAACAAACCCATTTTATGCTTCAGATGATTGCCACACCAAAAAAAAATCCTTCTCTTTATAGTATACAATTTATACTTTTATTTTATTTTTTAAGAGAAAGAGAATCGATCTTACTTAGTTTTTCATGTAGTTTTCATTGCTTCAACACTTCATCATGTAGTGTACATGGTGCTGGGGTTTGAACCTTCGTACTTACCCATGCCAGGCAAGCACTCTACCACTGAGCCACTTCTCTAGACCCTACGTTTAACTTTTTGAGGAATTCCAAGTCAACTGCTACCAGCTGTGTATCAGAGTTCCAATTTTTTGCACAGCCTTGTCAAAATGTTTTGTCTTTTTTTAGTCAAACTTGTAGGTGTATAATGC
>PVKS010021838.1:0-34591 GCA_004027875.1 Aplodontia rufa | reverse complement strand
GGTTTAATACAAGTGAGTTGACCTCATTTTGCAATGGCCAGGGTTTAGTTGCAGCTTCCACAGATGAGTGAAGACATTCCACCCTTGGTTCTCTGGGTTATGCTGACTTCACTCAGCGTAATTTCTTCCATCGCCATCCATTTACTTTCAAAGGCTGCAATACCATTATTTTTAATTGCTGAGTAAAACTCCATGGTATATATGTACCACAGTTTTTGGATCCGTTCTCTAGTGAGGGGCATCTGGGTTGTTTCCATAATTTAGCTCTTGTAAATTGAGCTGCTATGAAAATCGATCACTGTAGTGTGCTGATTCTAAATCCCCTGGAAAAATACCCAGGAGAGGAATAGCAGGATCATATGGTGGGTTCATCCCTAGTTTTTTGAGGATTCTCCACATTGCTTTCCAGAGAGGCTGTACCAGTCTGCAGCTCCACCAAGAGTGTGTTAGTGTGCCTATCTCTCCACAACTCCTCCAGCATCTATTATTGTTTATTTTCTTCATTTTTTTTCCAATCTGACTGGCATGAGGTGAACTCTTAAAGTAATTTTCATTTGCATTTCTCTGATTACTAGTGATTTAGAGCATTTTCTCATGTATTCATTGGCCTGATCAATGTCCTCTGTTGAGAAGTTTCTATTTAGCTCTTAGGCCCATATATTGATTGGGTTGTTTGTGTTTTTGAAGTTGAGATTTTTTAAGAATTTTGTAGATTCTGGATATGAAACCCCTGTCAGAAGACTCACAGCCCATGATTCTCTCCAATTCTGTAGGAAACCTGACTAATTTGATTATTTCCTTGGCAGTGCAAAAGGTTTTTAGCTTTATGGCATCCCATTCACTGATTTTTGAATTTACTTCCTTCACTTTTGGAGACATGTTGAGAAAGTATTTGCCTGTTCCCAAATGTTGAAGTGTTGGACCTAGTTTGACTTCCATCAGTTGCAAGGTAGTTGGTTTAATTCATAGCTCCTTGATCCATTTTGCTTTGATTCTCATACAAGGTGAAAGATAGGGTCTAATTTCAACTTTCTGCAAGTGGCTGACCAGTTTGTCCAGGACCATTTGTTGAAAAGGCTGTCTCTCCTCCATGTAATATTTTGTTCCCCTTTGTCAAAAATCAGATGTTTAAAGATTTGTAGGTTTGTTTCAGGGTCTTCTATTCTATTCCATTGGTCTTCCTTCCTATCTTGATACCAGTACCATGCTGTCTTTGTTACTACAGCTCTATAGTATAGTTTTAGATGTGGTATGGCTAAACCACCTGTTTCGTCTTTCTTGCTTAGTAATGTTTCGGCTATTCTGGGTTTCTTATTGTTCCAAATGAATTTGAGAATTGCTTTTTCTATGTCTGTAAAGAATGACATTGGTATCTTAATGGGGATTGCATTGAATCTATATAGTGCTTTTGGCAGAATGGCCATTTTTATATTGATTCTGCCTAACCAAGAGCATGGAACATTTTCCATGCTTTCTTAGGTCATGTTGGATTTCATTCTTCAATGTCCGATAATTTTCATTGTAGAGATCTTTGGCTTCCCTTGTTAGGTTAATTCCCAAGTATTTTATTCTTTTTGAGGATATTGTGAATGGGATGATTTCCTAATTTCTTCCTCTGCCATTTTATTGTTAGTGTATTGGAAAGCTATTGATTTATTGGTGCTGATCTTGTAACTGGCCACTTAGTTTTTCATGTGGCTTTGGTTGCTCTGACAATTCGTTTTGTAGATGGTGCTGGCTTTGAAACCCGCATCGGGGCAAGCTCCGTAACCACTGAGCCACCACTCCAACCCCTAATGAAGATGTTTAAGAGGCCTAATTTAGTTGTTATCATAGAAAAGTTTTCAATTAGAAAGTTGTCAACTGGAAATTTTAGAGATGAAGAAACTTAGAAGTGCTTTCAGTAAAATTTTGTATGTGGGCTAAATATCCGTTGTTTGGTAGCAATTATATAAGCTATGGCAGCCTCATACTCAGCAACTGCAAAAAAGAAGGGGGAGCAGTTCTACCTTGAAGTTGATTTTAAAACAAGTCAGATCATTTGGTATGTATGTGCTTGGCTGAGGAGCCAATGGGGCGAAGCTACCATCTGTGGGATTATGACTGAACGCCTCTAAGTCAGAATCCCGCCCAGGAAGAACGATAGGAGCCTCGGTTGGCCTTGGATAGCTGGTCCTCCCCCGGCCACTTCGCATCTGCGTGGGGTGTCCCCCGCCACGCGTCAGGACTGGGGTCGGTGCGGAGAGCCCTTTGTCCTGGGAAACAGGGTGCGGCCGGAAAGGGGGCCGCCCTCTTGCCCCTCACGTTCCTGGGGAACCTGGCGCTAAACTATTCGTAGAGGACCTGCTTCTGGGTCGAGCGGCTTCTTCGCTGCTCTCGATTGATATTCAGCCCTCCATGCAAGGGTTTGTAGGAAAAAAAAAAAAAAGAAAGGAAGAAAAACAAGTCAGATCTTCTGATTCCTGATCAAAAACTCTATGCCTTACTCTCAGTCAAAAGGACTGAAGTTTAGCCAGGTGGGGAGGCTGAGGCAGGAGGAGGGAAAGTTCAAAGCCAGCCTCAGCAACTTAGTGAGACCCTGTTTCAAAATAAAACATAAAAAAGGACTGGGGATGTGGTTAAGTGTCCCTGGGTTCATCCCTCAGTACCAAAAAATAAATAAATAGATAAACAAGACTGACCTTTGTAGAGTGACTTATAAAGCTCTGCACTTTTTTTTTTTTTTAAGATAGAAGGACAGTGAGACAGAGAGAGACCGAGACAATCAATTTTTTTTATTGAGTTTTCCTGGCATTTAGTTGTGTACGTGGGTGCTGGGGTTTGAACCTGTGTGCTTGCACATGCCCGTGCTGGGCAAGCACCATAACCGCTGAGCCGCCGCTCCACCCCCAAAGCTCTGCACTTTCACCACTTTCACCCAGCTTACATCCACAATTTCATACTCTTCCAAGGTCTCTCCTCCAATAGGCCAGGCACCCCCTGCTTCAGGGCCCTGTCACCTGCTCCTGTTCCCTTTACTTAGAATGAACTGCCTTGGACATGCCCTAACCTCCAGATCTTTCCTGCAACTTTGCAGCTGTTCTTTGCCTTATTTTGTACCCAGCGTCCTCTGGGGGTTCCGTGGAGGGGGGTGGGATGGTGTGGTGGTGGTACACGTACATTATTCTTCTCCTTATACTTTTATTTATTTAGTTTTTTGGTATGAGGAATTGAATTCAAGAGTGCTTAACTACTGAATGACTTCCCAAACCCTTTTTATTTTTTATTTTGAGACAGAGTCTTGCTAAGTTGCTGAGGCTGGCTTTGAGCTTCACGATCTTCCTGCCTCAGCCTCCACAGTCGAGGAGATTACAAGCATGGGCCACCACTCATGGCTCCCTTTTTTTAAGACAGGGGACAGTGAGAGAGAGAGAGAATCAATTTTGTTTTTCACGTGGCTTTCATTGCTCTGACACTTCGTTGTGTACGTGGTGCTGGGGTTTGAACCTGCATCCTTGTGCATGCCAGGCAAGCACTGCAACTGCGGAGCCACCACTCCAGCCCCTCTATCCTGACTTTTAACAGGCTAGTTTTGCCTGGTTTTGAACATTATGTGACTAGAATGGATCTGCCACCTTTCTCCTGACACTGTATGAGTGACATTCATTCTTGTCGTTGTCTGTGGCTACAGATGGCTCATTCTCAGTGCTGATAGTACTCCATTTATTTATTCATTTTTCTATTACTGGGTGTTTAGATTGCTCTCAGTTTGGGCCTGTAACAAATAGTTCAGCTATGAATACCGTACTTCATGTTTTCTGGTGAAAGGGTGGAGCATTTTCGTTGAGTGCATTTCTAGAGTTGAATTACAGTCACAGAGTGTCTGTTAGCTTTGAAAGTGGTTTTCAACTAAGTTCTAGTTGTTCCATGTGCTTGTGTTGGCAATCAAAAAAATAAAATAAAATAAATACAATTAAAAAAAAACCTGGGCCAAAAATAAACATTGTGAGCCACCCTTGTCATCTCCGTACTAGTGCATATTGCATATTTGACCCTTATGGGGAAAGATTTTTATGAGGTAAGTTTAAATTTCAGCACAAAATAACCTTAAGGCTTTGTAACATCACTGGTTCCTGAAAAATATCACACTCCTCCTTATACAGGCTGCCTTACTCTTTTGTCCCTCTTTCCTGATTTTTTTTTTTTTTTGTCTTTTCTTTGTGGCACTGAGGATTGAACCTGAGGCCTCAGCCATGCTAGGCAAGTGCACTTATCACTGAGTTACACTCCCAGCCCTTTCCTGATCTTAATGTGGGCATTTTCCACACCATTCACTTTGAAGGGCTGTAGTAAATCTGCATCCATTGAAAAGTGATGTCCCAGGTGACCTGCTTTCAGGTACCTCTCCACCTTGCAGAGTCTCTGCTCTTCTTCCTAAATAAATCCTACTCCTTTTTCTCCCCCTTCCGTGGTTGTCCATGGATTTTATTCTTCAAATTCATGAGACAAGAACCCAGAAGATTGGTGCTGAATTCCCGGGGTGAATTTCCACCACACCAAGAGCTGCAACACCCAGCTTTTAGCTGGGGAGCTGCTAACACTATTTCAGCTGCAGACACCTGCAGTTAGCCCAAATTTCCAGTTTTAACTGGGAATGGCTGCAAACACTAGAAGCGGGATGCTTCTGGAATCTGTAGTTGGCCCACACTCCATTTGCCAGTGGGAGCAGAGAACCTGGTCTCATCTCAAAAAGCCCCGCATCATTGGGACCAGTCCAGATCCAACCCCCGACCCCTGAAGTACCTCTCCATCTGGGTGTTCATTTGTGTCTTTTAAAATTTAAGTTATCATAAACCCGTAAACATCAGTGTTTCCGAGTTCTGTGAACTGCTTTAGCAACGTTGTCAAAACTAAGGACGGGGTCCTGGGAACCCAAGTTTATAGCCAATCAGGAGCATAGTTTTTTTAGGGTTTTTTTTTTTTTTTTTGAGAGAGAAGGACAGTGAGAGAGAGGAGAGAGAGACAGAGACAGAGAGAATCATTTTTTTTATTGAGTTTTTCACATGGCTTTCGTTGCTCTGACACTTGGTTGTGTACATGGGTGCTGGGGTTTGAACCCATGTACTTGTGCATGCCAGACAAGTGCTGTAACCGCTGAGCCACCACTCCAGCCCCAGAACCGTAGTTTTTAAAAAGTAAAACCTGAAGTTTATGATTGGAATCAGAAGTTGGGAGTGGGGACAATTAAAAAGAAAAGAAAAGTGCTGTCCCCCTGGCCTGTGTTGTTCCCTTTCCTCTTCCTAGTAAATTATAAGCCCAAAGCTTGGGACACAGGCCTGCATTCTCTCCCTACCTCAGGACCTTCATCATCCCTGACACAGGGCAGGTGCTCAATCCAATTTTTTTTTTTTAAAGAGGGAGAGGGAGAGAGAGAAAAAAGAATATTATTTAGTTTTCATCTGGTTTTTGCTGCTCTGACACCTCGTTGTGTATGTGGTGCTGGGGTTTGAATCTGGTTCCTTGCACGTGCCAGGAAAGTGCAATACTGCTGAGCCACTGCTCCAGCCCTCAGTCCATATTTGTGCCACCCTCAGACAATCTGTGATGCTGAATTAAAAAAAAAATCCTCCCTCCCCAGAGTAACTGATAGCACTTTTTTTAACAAGATATTTTCATTATAGTTTTACATATTGAATGGATTTGTTGTTACACTTCCATACATGCACATTGTATATTCCCCCCTTTTTTTTACCATTAAACCTGTTTTATAAGAAATGCTAAAATGAGCTGAAATGAAAGGAAACTAGCAAATGAAAACACACAAAGGTATAAAGCTCACTGGTAAAGGTAAGTGTGTAGTCGAAATCAGAATCATATTGTAATGGTGGTATTTAAATCACTTTTTAGTATTAACATTAAAAGATAAAAGTATGGGGCTGGAGCTGTGGCTCAGTGGTTAAGGTGCTTGCCTGGCATGTGCAGGGACACGAGTTCAAACCCCAGCAATACGTACACAATGAAGTGTCAGAGCAATGAAAGCCAGATGAAAAACTAAATAAAACTGATACCCTCTCTCCCTCTCTCTCTATTTATTTTTTTTTTAAAGAGAGAGGGACAGTGAGAGAAAGAAAGAAACAATTTTATTTAGTTTTTCATGTAGACTTTGTTGCTGAGACTTCATTGTGTATGTGGTGCTGGGGTTTGAACTCATATACTCACGCATGCCAGGCAAGCATGGTATCCACGGAGCCACCACTCCAGCCCCTTCTCCCTCTCTCTCTCTCTTTCTCTCTCTTTTTTTTTTTTTTAAAGACAAAGTATGAAAGTAATTCACATAAAAAAAATTGGTTGATGACTACATGGTATCGAAAGATGTAAATCGCCAGATGCCGTGGCACACACCTGTAATCCCAGCAATTTGGGAGGCTTAGGCAGGAGGATCGAAAGTTCAAAGCCAGCACCAACAACTTAGATCCTATGCAACTTAGCAAGACCCTGTCTCAAAAAATAAAAAAAATATGTGAGGGATGCGGCTCAGTGGTTGAAAGTCCTTGGTTTCAGTCCCTGGTTAAAAACAAAACAAAAAAACCAAAACGGGATGGAGAAGTGTAAGTGCAGCTTTTATAAGCAACGGAAGCCAAGCTGTCAGGCTGTCATGACTATAAGATGTTTCAAATGAGCATATGGAAATAATGAAGAAAAATCTGGAGCAGATGCTTAAATGTAGAGAAGAATAAAAGCATCTGAGTGCCAAAACAGCACCATGGACTATGACAGCAAGAGAGGATGAAGGGAGAAGAGAAACCGCAAGCGGAAACAGCTAGTGAAAAGGCCGCAGTGAAGCCTTATACGCCAATAGTTTAAATCGGCCAACCTCAGAGCGTGAAGGATTAAAACACACCTCCGTGCTGCAATGCACACTGTCCACTCAAGCACATATGCAGGCTGAAGATGAGAAATGGAGAAAAGAGATTCCACGCAAAAGTAACCCAAAGAGAGCAGGGCTGCTTACATCAGCAAGCCAGATTTCAAGTCAGAGATGGTCTCAGGAAACAAAGGGGATCATTTTACAATGACAAAGCATGGATTCATCAAGAGGACATGAAAACTAAACATAGCACCCAACATCAGTGCACCTAAATATAAGAGCAGTTACTTTTTTATTTTATTTTTGTGAGACAGAATCAATTTTATTTAGCTTTTCATGTGGCTTTCATTGCTCTGACACTTCTTTGTGTACGTGGTGCTGGGGTTTGAACCCGAATCCTTGCACATGCCAGGCTGAAGCACCACTGCAGCCCTTAAAAGCAACTATGAGGGGCTGGAGCGGTGGCTTGGTGGTTACAGCACTTGCCCTGTAAGCGCAAGTACATAGGTTCAAACCCCAACACCCGGGTACACAAATAAGTGCCAGAGCTACGAAAGCCATGTGAAAAACTCAATAAAAATTGATTCTGTCTGTCTTTCTCTCTCACTGTCCTTCTCTCTTAAAAAAAAAAAAGCAACTAGAACAGAAATGGAGTAAAACAATAGTTGGGATGTTCAGTACCCACTTAAAATGATGAACAGAGGGCTGGGGATTTGCTCAGTGGCAGAGCGCTTGCCTAGGCTCAAGGCCCTGAGTTCAGTCCTCAGCCCTGAAAAAAAAAAAAAGAACAGATCCCATGGACAAAAAATAAGGAAGAGCAGACTTGAGCACTGTAGCCCTAAAAGACCCAACTAACATATGCAGAACAGTCCATCCAACAGCAGTAGGTACATTCCTCTGAAGCACACGTGGGACATCACATACTGGCCACAAAACAAGACTTCACAACTCTAGACAGGTTCACATAATTTCAAGTATGTTTTCCAAATACAACGAGAGCAGCCACAAATCAATCAGAAAGAAAATTAGAAAACTCACAAATGTGTGAAAATTAAGGAAAATACTCCTCAACAACCAATCGAAGAAATCAGAAAGTAAATAAAAAAATACCTTAAGTCAGGCATGGTGACACATGCCTGTAATCCCAGTGACTTGAGAGGCCGGGAAGACTTTGTCTCAAAGACAGACAGACATCTTAAAATAAATGAAAATGGAAATCCAACATGTCAAAATTTATGGAATGTAGTAACAGTAGTTACTACAATAGCGGTAAATGAAAAAAGAAAGACCTTAAATAAGCAACCTATCTTTATACTTTGGGGAACAAGAAATAGAAGAAAAAAGCAGGCCTAAATCAGCAGAAAGGATGAAAGAAATATTAGAATTGAAATAAATAGTGAATAGAAAAACAATACAATAGATAAATTAAACTTTTTTTTTAAGAGAGAGGGACAGTGAGAGAGAATGAGAATTTTATTTAGTTTTTCATGTGCACCTTGCTGCTCCAACACTTCATCAAATTCGTGGCGCATTCCAGGTAAACGCTGTAACCGCTGAGCTCCAGCCCTGAGGTTTTTTTTTAAAGAGAAAACATAATCCCAGCAACTCAGGAGGCTGAGGCTGAGGGTCTCAAGTTCAAAGCAAGCCTTAGCAACTTAGAGGACCTAACCAATTTAGTGAGACCCTGTCTCAGAATAATAAAGAATAAATACTGAGGATATGGCTCAGTGGTTAAACACCCCTGCGTTCAATATCCCCAAAATAAATAAATAAATTAGCAAAATCGACAAAACTTTATTTATTCATTTAGTTATTTTTTATAGAGAGAAGGACAGTGAGAGAGAGACAGAATCAATTTCTATTGAGTTTTTCATGTGGCTTTTGTTGCTCTGAGACTTAGTTGTGTATATGGGTGCTGGGGTTTGAATCCTGTGTACTCACACATGCTGGGCAAGCACCTTAACTGCTGAGCCACTGCTCCAGCGCCAACAAAACTTTATTTAAAATTAGAAAAAAGTAGGGGCATGTACAGTGGTGCATGCCTGTAATCCCAGCAGCTCAGGAGGCTGAAGCAGTAGAATCGCAAGTTCTGTGCCTGCATCAACAACTTAGTGAGGCCCTAAGCAACTTAGCAAGACCCTGTCTCAACACAAAAAATTTAAAAAAGGCTGAGGATGTGGCGCAGTGGTTAATCACCTCTGGGTTCAATTCCTGGAACCAAAAAAAAAAAAAAAAAAAAAAAAAAAAAAAAAAAAAAAAAAAAAAAAAAAAAAAAAAAAAAAAAAAAAAAAAAAAAAAAAAAAAAAAAAAAAAAAAAAAAAAAAAAAAAAAAAAAAAGAGAGAGAGAGAGAGAGACAAAAGATAAAAGAAGACTCAAATAAGTAAAATAAATGAAAGAAGAAACAATACAATGTGTGATTCAGAAATAAAGGATCAAGAGGCCTGTGTGAACAAGAATATGCCAATGAGGGCTGAAGTGGTGGCTCAGCGGTTATGGTCCTTCTTGGCATGAAAACGAATACAGGCTTGAACCCCAGCACCCTGTACACAACAAAGTGTCTGACCAATGAAAGCCACATGAAAACTAAATAAAATTGATTATCTCTTTCTTTCTCACTGTCCCTTTCTAAACAACAACAAAAAATAATAAGAATATGTCAATGAATTGGATAACAGAGAAGAAATGGAAAAATTCCTAGACACAAACAGCATACCAAGACTAAACCATGAAGAAATAGAAAATCTAAAAAGACCAATATGAGTAAGGAGATTGAATGAGTAATCAAAAAATCCCGTCAAAGAAAAACCTAGAACAAGGTGGCTTAACTGGTAAGCTTTACTAAACATTTCAAGAATCAATGCAATCCTTCTCAAACTCTTACAAAATTGAAAAGAAGGGAATACTTCAAAACTCATTTCACAAGGCCAGTGTTACCCTGGTACCACAGCAAGGCAAAGACTCTAAAAGAACAAATTTACATGCTAGTCTATCTGATGAACACAGATTGAAAAGTTCTCAACAAAATACTAGCAAATAAATTTAACAGCACATTAAAAGAATCATACCCAGAGCTGGAGCAGTAGCTCAGCGGTTTCGGCCCTTGCCTGGCAAGCATGAAGACCCAGGTTCAAACCCCAGCACCATGTACACAACTACGTGTTGGAGCAACTAAGGCCATGTGAAAAACTAAAAAACTTGTTTCTCTCTTTCTCTGTTTCTCACACTGTCCCTCTCTCTTCAAAAAAAAAAAAAAAAAAGAATCCTACTCTATGATCAAGTGGAATTTATCCCTGTGATGCAAGAACAGTTTGATATACAGAAATTAACAAATGCGATACAGGAATTAACAGAATGAGGATAAAATGTTTATGATGATGTCAATAGGTCCAGAAAACGCATTTGACAAAATTCAGCATCCATTCATGACAATATTTCTCAGTAAATTAGGTACAGAGGAATGTACCTCAACACAGTAAAGGTCCGTATGACAAGCCCTCAGCTAGCATCACTCTCAGTGGTGAAAAGCTGATAGTTTTTTCTATAAGATCAGCACAATACGGATGCTTAATATGGCAACTTGTATTCAACATAGTGCTGGGAGTCAGAGCCAGAGCAATTAAGCAAGAAAATGAAATAAAAGGCTCCCATCTTTTTCCATTTTATGCTTCTATAACACAATAGTACAGACTGGACAACTTATATGGAAATTTATTGACTTGCAACTCTGGAGGCAATATTGATCCCAGTACATGTACTCTGATCCTCTTGCTTCATCATCTCATGATGGAAGGTGGACAGTCCAAGAGGAAAGAGGGGACTGAGCCTTTTTTGTTTGTATGTCTCTTAAGAGAGAGAGGAGGGCTGGAGCAGTGGCTCAGCAGTTACAGCGCTTGCCTGGCCTGCATGAGGACACAGGTTGGAACCCCAGCACCACGTACACAACAAAGTGTTGGAGTAATAAAATTGATTCTCTTTCTCGCTCTCTCTTTAAAAGAGAGCGGGAAGGGGGACAGTGAGAGAGAGAAAGAGAGAGTCAGTTTTATTTAGTTTTTCATGTGGCTTTTGTTGCTCCAACACTTCATTGAGTATGTGGTGCTGGGGTTGGAATCCGCATCCTTGCTCATGTGAGGCAAGCACTGCTGCCAAGCACTGAACCTGCCTCTGAACCCTTTTAAAGGGCAATTATTATACCCTTAAGGGCAAAGCTCTCATTGCCCAATTATCTCTTAAAGATCCCACCTCTCAACACTATTATAACGGCAACTATATTTCAAAATTAGTTTTGAAGGGGACAGACAGTTTAAACCTTGGTGTTATCCAGATGAGAAAGGACAATCTGTGTCATCCTTGTAGACAACACGACCTCATACGGAAAACCTCATAACCTCCTATACAGAGAGTCCAATGACATTTCCCAAAGAAATAGAAAGAAAAAACCCTCAAGCTTTTCTTCTATTTCATGTGGAACCACAAAAGCCTGAATAACTCATTTTCACCAAGGCCCACAGTGGCTGCGTCACATTTCCTGATTTCAAATTATTTTACAGAATCCTAGAAACCAAAGCAGAATGGTAGTGGCATAAAAATTGAGATATGAGCCACTGGAATAGAATTGACAGCCCCCAAATAAACCTATACATCTATAGTCAACTAATTTTTACCACAGATACCAAGAATACACAATAGGGAAAAGGATGGTCTTCTCAATCAATGGTGTTCGGAAAACTGGGTATTCATGTACAAAAGATGATTTTTTTTTTTTTTTGCATCACACAAAAAATCAACTCCAAATGAACTGAAGAGGGGTTGGGGATTCAGCTCAGCAGCAGAGCGCTTGGCTAGCACGCGCAAGGCCCTGAGTTCGGTCCTCAGCCCTGAACAAAAAAAGAACTGAAGACTTGAATGAAAGACTTGAAACTGTAACACTTCCGGAAGAAAACAAGGGAGAATGTCCTTGATGTTGTCCTTGGTGATGGTTTTATGGATGTGGTACCAACAGCAAAAGCAAAAGTGAACGAGTAGTTACAGCAAAGGAGACGTTTAACCGGGGCTGGAGGGTGGCTCCGCCACTCGCCTGGCAAGCACGGGTACGCAAGTTCGCGAGTTCAAACCCCCGCACCGAGTACACAACAAAGTCTCGGACCAACAGGAGCCACATGAAAAACTGAATAAAATTGATTCTCTCTTTCTCACTGTCACTCTCTCTTTAAAAAAAAAAAGAGAGACATTTAATGAAATGAGAAGGCAACCTACAGAATAGGGGAAAATGTTTGATACTGTGTGTCTGACAAGGTGTTATGGGTTTCTCATACAACTGAATAGAAGTGAATAATTCAATAAAAAAATGGGCAAAGGACCTGAACAGACATTTCTCCAAAAACAAAAACAAACGAAAAACCAAGTGACGGAAAGGTATGTGAAAAGATGGTCAGTGTCGCTAATCATCAGGAAATGTAAAACAAAACCACAGTGAGATGTCACCTCTCCATCTGTTAGAATGGCTATTACTGTATTACTGTGGCTGGGCTCAGTGGTGTAGCTTGTAATCCCAGCAACTAGGGAGGCGGAGACAGGAGCATCACAAGTTCAAGGCCAGCTTCAGCAACTTAGGGAGTCCCTGAGCAACTCAGTGAGACCCTGTTTCATAATATAAAAAGGGGCTGCAAATGTGGCTCAGTGGCTAAGCATCCCTGGGTTCAATCCAAGTACCAAAAAATAAGAGGAAGAGGAAGAGGAAGAGGAAAGAAGAGGAAGAACAAGAATGACTATTACCAAAAACGACAAGAAGTATTGTGGTTTGGATCCGAATGTCCCCCCAAAGCTCAGGTATTAAAGGCAATGCAGCAATGTCCAAGGGGGAGGAGGTGACACGGTCATTACAGAAAACACTCCATAGGATTTAGCAATCCCGCTTTTGGGTATATAGGCAAAGGAATTGCAATCAGGATCTGCAGGAGATGCCTGCACTGCTGTGTTCATTACAGCATTATTCATAATAGCCAAGAGATAGGAACAGCTTAAACATCTCTACATGGCTATGCAGAAAGGGAAATTGTGCTCTAGGTTAATGGATTCAGAACCTTAGCATGTTCTAGCTCTGAGTTCATTCTTCTTTTTTCCCCCTGATTGGGTCTTTGATGTCGTTCAGGTTGATCTCAAACTCCTGGGCCCAAGAGATGCTCTGCCTCACCCTCCCGAGGACCTGGAATTCCAGCCTTGCAGCTCCATGCACTTTTTCGGCTTTTGAGGTTCCTTTTTCTGAGATGGCTTCTTCCTCAGTCCGGAAGTGAAAGTCTAGGTGTCACATCCAGGATTAGAGCATCCAGGCAAAGAATGCATCTTTCCCCAGAGTCTTTACACCCTGGTCAGAATTTGTCACGTTCAAGGGGAATGGGATATGCTTGGACCAAATCAGGCTCATCCTGGAGTGGACCAGGAGTGGAGGAAGTGGATCCTTGAGCAAAATGAGGGCTTCACGGGAAGGACAAGGAGCGGAACCCGCACATACTGGTGTTCAGCTGTGTTCGCTGGGCTGTGCGGATGTCTGTTAGGGGAGCAGAGGAGCTGAGGGGACTGATGGGCTTGGTGTTGAAAATTCAGGGTCCAGCAGGCACCTGACCCTCCAGTTCTGGGCTTAGGGGAAGGACATATTTCAAGCAAGAGATATTCAGGTGAGCGCCCAAACCAGTGGCATGTGGACGGGTCAAGAAAGGGTCCTTGCTTTCCCTTCTCTCCTCCAGATCCTCCAGATCTCTCAGCTCTTGTGGCTCCAGCAAACCACTCTCTCAAAGGGGCTGCTACTTAGTATTTAAGAGTTAATAAAAAAATATGCCCAGGGCTGGAGTGGTGGCTCAGCGGTTTCAGCGCTTACCTGGAAAGCACGAGGACCCAGGTTCAAACCCCCTCAGCACCACGTACACAACTGAGTGTTAGAGCAACTAAGGCCATGTGAAAAACTAAAGTTGTTTCTCTCTTTCTCTGTCAAAAAAAAAAAATGCCCAACGTAAAGGGGCACTTGTTCTATCTACCTTGAGATCAGGTAAAGAAGTTAAAGGTTTCCCTTTACCTAAAGGCAGAGGCAATGGTATAGATGTGTATACCTAACCTGGCTTGAGGGACCCAGAGGAGGATGATTAACCAAGGTTGATTAACCCACATCTGTGTTGGTGAGAGTAATAATCAAAACTGAAAATGTTCTCTTTATTATTTTTTTTTAGAGAGAGAGGGACAGTGAGAGAGAAAGAAAGAGAGAGTCAATTTTATCTAATTTTTCATGTGGCTTTTGTTGCTCTGACACTTGGTTGTGTACGTGGTACTAGAGTTTGAACCCACATCCTCTTACATGCCAGGCAAGCGCTACAACCACAGAGCTACTGCTCCAGCTCCTCTTTGTTGCTCTTATATTTTTTTTAAAATAAAGATGCTTTTCTGAATTCTTCTCAGAAGCATTGTAACTGAGGAAGCCCTCACTTTGGTATAACTTTCCTAAGGAAAAAAAGTAACACAATGTGACCTTTCATTATAATCAAATAATGTGAAATAAAATATTACTTCTACCTGAATGTCTTATTATTTTCTTCTTCTTTCAGAGAAATCAAAATCATCTTAACTGGCAAAAATTGATGAGTCAGGTTTTTTTCCGTTTCTGGAACATAAGCGCAGTGTAGTTTAATTTACGATTTAAGGTCTTCATTACTACGTGGTTTTGCAATGTCTTCCTGCTGCTTATATTGATATTTCACACACTGCAAAATGCTGTTTTCATGATGCCAGGATGTGTGGTCAGCTCACCATTCCTTTTTTTTTTTTTAATAAAGAAAGAGGGGACAGTGAGAGAGAGAGACAGAGAGAATCAATTTTCATTGAGTTTTTCACATGGCTTTCGTTGCTCTGAGACTTCGTTGTGTACGCGGTGCTGGGGCTTGAACTCATGCACTTGCGCATTCCAGGCAAGCGCTGCAACGGCTGAGCTACTGCTCCGGCCCCTCACCATTCCTAACTATGTATGAAATATCATCATTTAGGTGTGAGCTAAGATGGGCCAACTTATTCTTTCCTTATAGTTCTAAGTGGAATGAGAGATGTTACTTTTGTAAATTACTCTGTTTTAACTGTTTTGAGTACTTTCGGATTCTTAATGAAAGCTGGTGTAAAACATTGCAGTGATCTCATTTTTTTGTGGGGGGTTACCAGGAATTGAACCCAGGGCTGTGTAACTACTGAGCCACATCCCAGCCCATTCTGTTTTTTTTGTTTTGTTTTGTTTTCTGAGACAGGATCTCACTAAGTGGCTTAGGGCTTTGCTAAGTTGGCTTTGAACTTGTGATCCTCCTGCCTCAGCCTCTTGGGGTCGCTGGGGTGACTGACAGGCGTGGGCCACCAAGCCTGGCGATCTCTCTCATTTCTGAACCAACTTCAAGGGAATATAGAATTGCTTCTTCAGCGTTTCACTAGTGAGTTCATTCCCTAGGAACTTCCCTACTCTCAAATTCTTTTTTCCTTTTTTTTTTTAAACTGTTTCCTTTTTTTCCTTTTTCCTTTTTTCTTTTTTTTAAAGAGAGAGGGACAGTGAGAGAGACAGAGAAAGAGAAAAAGAATTTTATCTAGTTTTTCACATGGCCTTAGTTGCTCCAACATTTGGCTGTGTACGTGGTGCTGGGGTTTGAACCTGGGTGCTTGTGCTTGCCAGGCAAGCACCGAAACCACTGAGCCACCGCTCCAGCCCTCTTTTTTCATTTTTAAAGAGAGTTAATTAAAACAAAAATTTTAAAATCTGGTTTTTGTTTTTTCTCTAGTTAGTTGTGCATGTGGTGCTGGGGTTTGAACCTGGGTCCTTGCACATGCCAGGCGAGCGCTCTACCACTGAGCCACCTCTCCAGTCTTTTTTTTTTAGTCAATTTTTATTTATTCTACTGTTTGGTTTTTGTTTTTCTGACACTTTGTTGTGTATTTTGTGTTGGTATTTGGACCCATGTCCTCATGCATGCCAGGTAAACATTCTGCCGCTGAGCCACCTCTTCAACCCCCTGAAAATTCTTCTTAATTCTGGTAAAAAATCATTCATGGTAAATTTATGATATCATTTTTTCCAGTTTGAAAATTTTGTTTCATTACTTTACAAGATGAGTGGAGTGCAATGGTGCATGCCTGTAATTCTCAGCCGCTAGGGAGGCTGAGGCAGGAGGATTACAAGTTCAAAGCCAGCCTCAGCAACTTAAGGAGGCCCTGAGTAACTTTGTGAGAATTTGTATCAAAATAAAAATTTAAAAAGGCTGGGGAAGTGGCTCAGTGGTTAAGTGTTCCTGGGTTCAACACCCAGTACCAAAACAAAACAAAACAGACAAAACAAAAACCTTAAAAGGTGAGCCAAATGTGTATTTCAAATCTTATTAAACTTATTTGTCTGATGTATATGCTAACGTAGAGGACAAGCAGAGGAGTTTAAGTAACTTATAGGGCAGTCCATTGTTTATTTAAAAATATTCTTACTTTTATTGGCCCTGGCCGTGCATGCCTAAAATTCCAGTGACTTGGGAGCCTAAGGCCTGAGGATCCAAAGTCAAGACCAGCCTCAGTGAGTTACTAAGGGCTTCAGTGCTTTAGCCACACCCTGTCTCAAAATGAAAAATCAAAAGGGTTGGGGATGTAGCTTAGCGGTAAAGCACCCCTGGGTCCTGTCCCCAGCGCTCCCCAACCCCGCCAAATCTTTCTTCCACAAAACTTCCTCACTGAAAGACAAAATAAACAACTCTCCCTAAACAGCAAAAGCCTTTGCTGCACTGCATAAATGCTAGACGCAAGGTTCTGATGCAAATTTGTTTCCTTGTCAGCTCTGAAGAGGAAGCTGGGGAACACAGACTTCACAGCTAAATGGTGGTAATCCAATCTGCCATCGTGCATACGTTAAAGTGTACAGTTCAGTGCTGTTAGGGTTGTGCTCTTACTCTGGGCCCAAACCTGAAACTCAGCACCCATGAAATGATTACCCATCTCCCCCTCCCTCCAGTCCCTGCTGACCACCATTCTACTTTTCCGGTGTGAAGGGTTTGACTAGAGACATCATATGAGCGGCATCATGCATCTGTCTTTCTGTGACTGCTTTATTTCACGTGCTGTAATGGCCTCAAGTTTCATTCGTGTAGTAGCATGTCAGAAATTCCTTCCTTCTCCCCCTCCGTGTCTCCTTGTCCTCCTCCTTCTTCTTTTAAGAGAAAGAGGAACATTGAGAGAGAGAGACAGAATCAATTTTATTCAGTTTTTTATGTGGCTTTCGATGCTCCGACACTTCATTGTGTACGTGGTGCTGGGGTTCAAACCCGAGAACCCGCGTTCTCACGCATGCCAGGCAAGCACTGTGACTGCTGAGCCACCTCTCCAGCCCCAATTCCTTCCAGCTGGAGGATATTCCACTGCATAGATAAACCATATTTTGCTTCTCCGTTCCTCTATCGATGGACACTTGGGTTGCTTCTAAACCTGTTGGCTCCTGTGACTGATGCTGTTATGTACACAGGTGTGCAAACTTTGAGACCTGATTTCTGATTATTTATCTGTGAACCCAGAAGTAGGATTGCTGGATCATATAATAGTCCTATTTTTAATTTTTTGAGGACTTGCCATCTTGTTTCCCATACCTTTTATAATCATTTTTTCCCTTTTATAATAATTTTTGAGTAGTTATTGATGTTACTGTCTGAACAGATCTAGGATGGATGGATTGGGAGATTTTGTGATGCAGAGTCCTGAAGAAGCTGAAGTAAGGCTCCAGGTTCATCTGCTCTTTGACTGGACATTGCCCTTTGTGTCATAGTAAAGCCATCTGAATTTGTTTTCACAATCTGTTTATGGTAGGCAGGATAATGACCCCATCCAAGTCCACTTCTATTCCCCAGAACCTATGAATACGCTACCTTGCTTGGCAAAGGGCTTTGCGGATGTGATTAAAATATTTTTAAATGAGAAGATTATCACTTGCTCACCATACCTGAATCTAATGTAGTCCTAAGTGTCCTTAAAGGACCAAAGAGGGAGGCAGGAGCATCAGAAAAGGTGTGAGCATGGGAGCAGAGGTCAGATGGGGTGATTTTTGGCTTTGAAGATAGAAGAGAGCCAGAAGCCCAGAATTCTGACAGCCTCTAAAAGCTGGAGAAAGGAAGGAAAAGGATTCTCCCTGAGAAAGTCCAGAAGGAAGGCAGCTGGCCAGTGCTTTTATTTTAGCCCAATGAGATGCTCTTCGAATTTCTGACCCCCAGAACGATCAGATAAGGAATGTATGTAATTTTAAGCCACTTAGTTTGTGGTAACTTGTGATAGCAGAATCAAGAAACTAACATAGTAGGGGTAATGAGAGATTCCCTCCCTTGTAGGTGACCCTTTTCCCTGGGAAACTTTACAGTTTAGGTTTCTCTTGGTTGACAAGTGAGAGACAAACATCGGTGGGAAATCTTTTGTCTGCAGTTTCCTCTCTCTCCAGCTAGAGCTCAGAGATATGTTGGCACTCAGAGATTTACAGCACCTCGTATAGAGGCTTTTTAATTTTTTTTTTTATTTTACTTTTTAAAGAGAGAGGGGGCAGTCAGAGAGAGAGAGAGAGAGAGAGAATCAGCTTTATTTAGTGTTTCATGTGGCTTTCATTGCTCTGATACTTCCTTGTGTATGTGGTGCAGGGATTCAATCCTGTGACCCCACGCATGCCAGGCAAGCGCAGTAACCTAACCTCCAAGCCACCGCTTCAGTCCCACCCCCATAGAGGCTTTATAACTGTTTTTTTCTTACCTTCTTCCCGACAAGCAGCTTGTGCTTCTTGCTGATGACCATTGCTTTTAAATTCCCTTGTATTAAAAACTGAATGCATGATGTAACCTCCTAAAGAGCATAAATTGCTAAATCCCCATTCCACAACATCCAGAGAGTAGCTACTGGTATGTGCTCTGGATCACGTTGCAACATTAATCAATATACTTGCTTCCTGGGGTTGGAGCATCAGCTCAGTGGTTTTGGTTCTTGCCTGGAATGTGCAAGGACACAGGTTCAAACCCCAGCACACATACACAACAAAGTGTCTGAGCATCGAAGGCTACATGAAAAACGAAATAAAATTGATTCTCTCTCTCTCTCTCTCTCTCTCTCAATGTCCCTCTCTTTTAAAAAGCAAACAAAAAACCTTATTTCCTGAAAATTTCTCCAGTGCTCCTGTCTCATCTGTCCCTGTAACACAAGTGTCTTGCTGCGAGCTTCCTGATTCATGCTGAGATGTGCCATCCTTTCTATTTTCTTTCCACAATTGGAACTTCTGCTTTTGTTTGTTTTTTGAAAGTTGCCCAAATGAAGTAACAGCAGAGCAAATTGCATGGCCTTTGAAGGTCTTGTCCTGAGATAGAGACTTAGATCCGGAGAGAAACAAGGAATCCTGGGGAAACACCCTGGAGCCATGGAGACAGGAAGGCGCAGTGGTCAAACCTGAGCAACATGCCTTTGGATTGTGTGCCTGTGTCCTTGGTCAACGTCCTTGTAAACTGAGGAAACACGAAGGTGCGGGAAAGGCGTAAGGAAGGAGAGAGGAGAGCAGGGATCCACAGGGACACAGGTTTATTTGGGAGAAGCCTGTGGAGGGGGGCCCAGTGGAGTCTGGGACCCACCTGTCGCTTACAGCCTGGGGTAGAAGTAGAGGGAATGAGGCGGGGAGGGGTCACAGCAGGAATTGTCCAGGTTAAACTTTTTTTTTTCCAGTACGGTGGAGATTCTCTGATAAGGACCTAAGGCAGTGGGTTCCAAAGAGGGCTGAGTGGTTAGATTTCAAAACAGTGAGTAAGGGGGTTTGCTGCCTGGCTGAGTGGCTTCTGGTGATTTTCCATACCTATCATTCCAGGCCCAGAAGGGATATAATGAGTTGGGTTGATGACATCAAATTTTTATCCAGTTAGTGGGTAAACAGACTTAAGTATTAATTCTGCCTAGGAAGAAGATTCCCTGTTATAATTGAAGCAGCCAGAGAGGTGATAGGATAACTTGCTCTAGCTGTGGGCAGGCTCTTGTAGGGAAATTTTAATGGGAGTGTAGTGGGCAGTCACAGTGGGCTTGGAGATGTCCCACAATGTGGTTGACCCCTCAGGGAAGAGAGCTGACAGGGGTGTTAGAGGGGAAGGAAATGACAGGAGAGGATAAAGGAGGGTAGGGGCCTAACGCAGGTGTGAAAAGAAAAGGAGGCATTGAATTTGGGTAGGATGTTCCTGCCAAAAATAGGAGTTGATCATGTATGTGTGAGCGGGGCCTTCCATTCAGGCAGCCAAAACAATAAGGCTTTAGCCTAGGGTTTTAGTCTGGGGTGGTGGGATCCCATTCTCCAAGGTCCCCATTTTCTTTCTTTTTTTTTATATTGGTTTAATCCATGTCAAATATAGTTTACAAGGGGAAAGGACAAGTACCTTTGTGTAGAATATACAGACACAGTATCACACCATGGGGCCCCAGAGGGGCAGGGAGACAACTTTTCCCTGGGAACAGCATTTCTACTCCCAGGAACGGTTCTCAGCAGAAATCTGGGCATCTAGGGGCACCTTCAGCCTGCCCTGACCTCAGCCTCTGCTTCAGCTTGGGACCTACTTCCTGCCCATCCTCAACTCCTTATGAAGAGCCCCATGAGCTAAGACTAAGGAGAGGGTCATGTCCCTCAGTGCATGAACCCCACATCTGGAAGAAGAAATACACACCACTGAATGCCCCCGAGCACATGGGAAAGGGAAGGGATGCCACCAGGGAGGGAGAGACAGGCATCCCAAGAGGTGGATGGGCCGTGCCCCCAGCCAGCCCTGAAGGAGGTGCAGCTTCCAGAGGTTCTTAAAAAAAGAAGAAAATCATACAACCAAAGGTGGGAACATGGAGGGCAAAGGAGTTGTCCCGTTTATACACAACATTGTGAACATACACAGTCTATGTTACATGTGCTTCCTATGCTGTTTGAGTGTCTGGGAGCTGTACCTCAGGAGCCTTGCCCTCTACTCCTACCTCCCTGGGAACGGAGGCCTGAAATGTGGAATGGTCCCCAGTCTTGGTGGGAGCTAGCAGGCAGGGCCTGGGCCTCAGCCTCCACTGTGACTCCAGAGTCCTGGGTGTGTGTGTATGCCTGTGTGTGCGCATGTGAATTGTGTCCACGGGGTACCTGTGTGCAAGTATGTGCAAGGGGAGGGGGTCACTGTCACAGAGGCTGGGGGCAGGTGAGGCTGCTGGAGGCAAGGCCGGCTTGGGTGGCCAGCTCACAGGTAGATCCTCCGGAGGTCTCCGGGCATTGTGATGGTGTTGCACTGAGGGCAGAGCTTCCTGGCACCCAGGGTGCGCAGCCAGCATTCCTCGCAGTGCACGTGCCAACACTGGATTGACGTTAGCGGCACTGAGTATGAGTCCATGCAGATGAGGCACCTGTGCTGCTCCCCCTGAGATAGCTGCCGTCCAAGCTCCCTGACCCGAGCCTGTAGGGCCTCACACGTGGTCGCAGCTGGATCGTCGGTGATTTTCTCCACGCCACCGT
Source organism: Aplodontia rufa (assembly GCA_004027875.1). Classification (NCBI taxonomy): domain Eukaryota; kingdom Metazoa; phylum Chordata; class Mammalia; order Rodentia; family Aplodontiidae; genus Aplodontia; species Aplodontia rufa. The sequence goes on along the minus strand of PVKS010021838.1, from coordinate 13,219 downwards.
TGTTGCTCATCTTCTGCATGGCCTCCTGCTTGCTGCTGGGGGATAGCATGTCATCGCTGGCCCATTTAGAGAACTCCGGTGTGACACGGGTGCTGCGAGGGCCACCGTTTAGGACTGCAGCCCGGAGTGCCTCTCTCTCCGCGGCTTCACCCGGCTCCAGTCCTGCGCAGGGGATGATGTCAGCCTCCGCGTATTGTGACTGCGGGGTGTCATCCCCATCCACGTCCACGTCAGCATCACTGTCCGGGTTCTCTTTGCCAGAGCCTGGGAAGCTGCCTTCCAGGAGCGTGGTGACTCGAATCCGCTTCTGCCCGCGCCACTGGCTCTCAAGGCGGTTGCTGTCCTGCGCCGTGCGCACCGCATCGTGCTCCGCCGTGTAGGCGCCTTCCCTCCGCCCTTCGCCTGGCTTCCTCCGTTTCATGTCCCCAGAGCGAGCGTTCCCCCCTTCCCCCGGCCGCTCCTGGCGCCGGGGCTGCTCTGACGGGACCCTGTGGCCACCGCGCGGTGCCGCGCTCCGGGCCCCGCGGCCGCTGGCGTGGCGAGGGCGGCGATGCGGGCGGATTGCCCCCGGCTGCCCGGGGGCGGGGGCGCATAGCTGCCGGCGGCCATGTAGGCCATGCCCGGGTCTAACTGCCTGCGATGATCCGGCTCCTGCTCAGGTCCCCTCCGAGGGCAGCCGGGTGACAGGGCATGACCCCTCTGGCTTCTCCATGCTGGTGGTGGGCACTGGCTGTGGCAGTCTGCAAAACGCTCCAGAGGGTGTGGTGTAGAAGTTGGGAGGCAGCTGCGGGGAGGTCACATGTCCATGACCACCTGTGCTTAATGGGCTCCAGGCATCCTGAGCATTAGGGCAGTACAGGGGGTCCGTGACGGTGGTAGGCAGGTGACTGCCACGTGTACAGGGGAGGGATCATGCTAGAACAACAGACAATGCAACAGAACAGTATTTCCGGCAAGCAGTTCCTACAAAACAGTGTTACCAGCCAGCTTTGAGACCAAGAGGGCAGGCTTACTAGAGCTCAGGGTGTGGGCTGACAGTCATCCACTTGTGAGTGGAGGCCAAGGCTTTAGAAACACTAGTAGAGTTGCTAGGGACACATTTAAATTTTATAGTGGCACAGGTGTCCCTTTGAGTTGGGGAGTGCCATCTGATTTGTATAATGTAGCTTGTTTTATTAACATAGGGCTTTTATGTGCCACATTATATCTTTTAGATTGACCTGAGGGATAAATATTAGAACTAAACAATCATATCAGTGAAAAACAGATTGGGTTTACCCATATAGGACATTAGGGAAATGTGCAGATCTCAAACTGATTTAGAACAAACTTGTGACTCTGGAAGTGTCTTCTGTAACCTTTATTCCCAGTTTTATTTACTTGTGGGAGAAATGACACAAGCATACATTTTGAGTTACATTAAAGAATCAGTGTCGGGGCTGGAGCAGTGGCTCGGTGGTTATGGCGCTTGCCCAGCATGCCCAAGTACACGAGTTCAAACCCCAGCAACCCACGTACACAACTAAGTGTCAGAGCAACGAAGGCCATGTGAAAAACTCAATAAAAGTTGATTGTGTCTGTTTCTCTCTCTCTGTCCTTCTCTCTCTCTAAAAAAAAAAGAATCAGTGTCTTTCCTTTTAAATGCCCATGTATGGCTGTGCTTTGGTTATAACTCTCCTGCCAGGTGTTTAACACCAAGTTGGTCAAAATTAACTTTTATGCCTATCTCTTCCTAGGTCAGCTGAGATTCCTCAGGAGGTCACTCTTGGGGATGTGTCAGAGCCTCTTGGCTCCTTTAGCCTTCCTGCACCAGAGAGGCTATCTGCCAGGGATGAGTCAGAGTGTTGCTGACCACATGCTGCTTCTCTTGGAAATGTCAGGGACATTTCCCTTACCAGTGACCATACTCTCTGCAGACTGTGCACAGGTTGGCTTAGAGAAGTCCCATTATCCTCTGAGTTTTGGCTGACAAAACAGGGCAAGGGCCAAAATGTTGACTTTTTTCTTAACCCTTTAACTTCCTTAAATTTGGTGTCCTGGTTTTGGTATTAACCATCCAGCGTGCTAGTTTCACCAGTCTTAAAGTGGGAGTACTGGGCTTTAATTTTAATGTGTACAATTTTGTAGTTATCCCTTTTGTTTAATTAGGATCAATAACAGTGCTTAAGGTTAGTAGTATATCTTATTTGTCCTGTAGGTGATGATGTGTCTTAATTGGGGGGGGGGCAGGGCTCTTGACAAATATCAAGTGTTTAATTTTGAAGCTGATCTTTGCCTCTTAAAAGTATCATCCTATGAAGTTCTCATGTATTATTATTAGAGTCTATCTGAATATGTATTCAGGAAAGTGTTAATGGTCAGAAAAAGATTTAGTCAAAGCAAACACATATAAGCCAGGTTTTGAAATGACAGTGTGGCCCTTCTATGTCAGATACTTTGCCTATAAACCTACATAAACTTTCATTTTACAAACTTTTACATAAAATTTAGACAAAGTTTGAACACTTATTTGACCTTAAGAGATATCTTAAATAAATTAAACTGATTGTGCCTGTTATATCCAACTTAATCACACACAGGCTTTTGAGATTTAGCCTCTACACACCTTCTGCAACCTAGACACTCTCCTTTTTCATCCAGAAACATTTCTTTCATTCTAATTTCCATACCGAAGTATATTTCCATACCTATAACCTTTTATTTCTCTTTCCTAGTTGCTGACAATCCTTATAAAATGTCTGACTTTCTAATTACTCCTCTTAATAAGATCAAATATTTTATGCTATTTACAGTACTTTAATTGAAACACAGCTGAAACCTTTTGTGTTCTTTGCATAAAGAATTACACCTGTTAGAATTTTAACTCAGTAATCTTGCTTTTGGTGAAGACCCAGAAACAAAGCAATCTTAAACTCCTTTTACCACTTACCAGCAATTAATATAAAAACAAATTTAAAAGACTCAAATAGTGTTTCTTGAGATTAACAAAATATTCAATATTGCCTGCCCTGCACTTCCAGTTTTACTGGGAATCCCAGAGAAGTTTACAGAAAGTCCGGCCCAAGTCCACTTCAAGTTTTGACTGACAGCATCTCTTTCCTTACAAAAAGTGTAGGACGTTGTGTACCTCCATCCTGGACCCACCTCCATTCTGGGCCCTGATGCAGCCCTTCGATAAATATTGGATCCCCAGCCCAAGTGGCTGCTTCTGTCTCTGGATACAGCCTACAACCTCCCTTGAATGTGGATCCCCATCTTTCCTAAATAAACCTCTGTCTATGCCTCTGTCTGGCTCCTGCGGAAGTTCTTTTCTGTCACGTAGGCCAAGGACCCTGCTGGTCCTGCGTTGAGGTCCTCTCTCCTCCAGGCCCTCCTAGGACCTTTCTCCAGAGACATTTCTTCACTGGTGACAGCAACACTGGTCCTCTCTCACCTCTGCTGCCTTGGTCTAGGACATTCTTCAGTGTTCTTTTGTCAGAATTTTCGTTCATCAGGAATGGAGAGATCCTCCTCCTGGGGACATGTGACAGTGGCATGGGGTGTGGGGAACTCCAGATGCTTTTCTCTTTAGCCTGGAAGGCAGAGGCTGGGGGTGGCCAAGGGAGCGGTCAGAGTTGCTGTGCGATGCAGGAGGCAGCTTCTCCTCCGGGGAGTAGAGGAGCCGAGAGTCTGGATGAACCAGCTGGAGGGAAAGCTTATGGCTGAGGCAGGCTCCACGCTTGCTTTGCTTGGGTTAGTCCAGCAGTCCTCTACCAGCCCACCCTCTTTCAAGGAAACCACTCACTCTGAGCTATTGAGTAGCTCACATCTTTTCTAGAAATCGATTTGTAGAATCACAACTCCTTGCATTATTTTGGATAGGAAGTAGTTGTCAGTTTCCAATCATGACTGAAAAGACAACTAAACATATTTTATTCATTACACACACGAGATATGATTCTTTTGCCGTAGAACCCAATGTTCTTCTAAATTTCATTATTTTATTACATATTGATTGTAAATAGATTTTATTTTTGGTGGTGGAGATTGAACCCAGAGCATGGAGCAAGCTAGGCAAGCCCCTACCACTGAGTATGTCTCAGTCCCCAACACTGTATTGTAATTAATAAAATTATTTTCCAAGCATGCAGTTTGTTTTTTAAAGAGAGAGGGACAGTGAGAGAAAGACAATCAATTTTATTTCGTTTTTCATGCGGGTTTCGTTGCTCCGACACTTTGTTGTGCACGTGGTGCTGGGGTTCGACCTGCATCCTCGCGCACGCCGGGCAAGCGCCGAAACCACTGAGCCACCGCTCCAGCCCGAAGTGTGCAGTTTTACACTTCGTTCAGATTTATTCTGTGTTTCGGGGAAAGCTGGGTCAACGCAACATGGCTCGAAGCTGTGACAAAGCAGCAGCGCGGGAGGCGTCGGGGGAACAGCCCCACCGGTTGTGGAAACCTGGTTCACCCAGGGTAGTGGGATGGGCCGGACGCGGCTACGGAAGCCGCGAAGGCCAAGGGCAGGCGGTCCTAGCCCGCGCTCCCCTGGGGCTGGGACGAAAAGTCGGCCCCGCCCTATCCTTTGCGGCGCTGTGCGCAGGCGCAAGAACGCGCCTCTGCGGGGCTCAGTGCGCAGGCGCAGGCACGGGCGCCGGCGTGGTCCCCATGGAGCTTCCGTAGGCGCCGCGGAGAGAGTTCGGGATGAGCGCGGCCGAGGCTGACCGCTGGGCGTGGCTGCTGGTGCTCTGCGTTGTGTTTGGGTGCAATGTCCTTCGGATCCTTCTTCCGTCCTTGTCCTCCTTCGTAAGTGGCTGCCTGCCCTTCCAGAGCCGGGGCGGGGGGATGCTGCGCGGGGCCGGCCGGCCGGCGTGGCTGGGGTCCCGACCCGCTCCCGAGGCCGGGTCGGCCGCGGCGCTGCGCCGGCGCGCTGGGGTCTTCAGGGTTTTTCTGGAGGTAGTTCCTAGCGTCTGGGCGTTGCAGAGCTTTGCCTCGGGAATCCGACTTAGTGGGTCCGGGGCGGCGGCCGCCAGTCCCAGCCTTTCGCTTAGCCCTGGGCTGCGGGGGTTCAGGGCTCCCCGAGGCCTCGCGTGCGTGGCCGGTGGTGCCGGGACTTGGAGCGGCGGGGCCAGGAGACTAGTGGAGAAAATCTCAGCACAGTGTGGAGCTTCCTGTGCAGGGGAGCGGTCTGCCCGCATCCTGCCCCGGCAGCGGGTGTCTTACCTCGCGTGCAGGGGTCCAGCAGCTGAGAGAGGGGAATGCCGTCAGCTGGTCTTTACCGCCCAGAGGAGGAGACAGGATGAGAATTCAGTAGCAGCGCTAAGTCAGCACCTAGTGGCTTGGGAGGAGATTTGAGCCTTGCTTTGTGATTCTTCCAGTTCCCCTTTCTAGCATTTTGGAGCATGAGCAGGGATTTGGTGGCAAATTGTAGGGCAGGGCAGCCGAACTTCAAGAGTGATGGGGAGCAGGGGCGCCACCCTCTCTTTGCTCACAGCAGAAGCTAGATTCTGTCCGACTCAGACTGAGACTTGAAACTAGAAACAGTTCTTGCTTTTTCTCTCGTAATATAAATTTGTGGTGGTGGCATGTTTAAGATGAGGCAGGACTTTTTTGTTTTATTCTACCAGGATTGCTTAAATGCCCTGTTCTGGGACCTTAACCCCTTGCCCCGAAGTACAGAGGATGTTCTTTTAATCCCTGACCCCCTTTTCAGAATGTCCTAGGTCCTTAGCATTGCATAAAAGATCGTTGAAGAGCTTCCCTTTGCTTATTGTCATCTTTTAGGTATGGGGCATCCCCCAAAAGCTTATGTGTGCGATATTGCAAGAAAGTTTAGAGGCAAAGTGCCTGGGTTATGGGAGTCTTAACCTAGTCAGCCTCTTAATTCACTTGAACTCGTCACCTGGGTGGTAGCTGTAAGCAGTTAGGGTGTGACTGCAGGAGACAGGTTACTGGGGGCAGGCCTTTCCAGTATATATTTTATCCCTAGTGAGCTGAGCTCTTCTACTTCCTGATTGCCATGTCCTGAACTGCTTACCTTCACCACCTCCTTGTGCCATGATGTTCTGTGTCACCTCAGGCCCAGAGCAATGGAATTGGCCATCTGTGGACTGAGACCTCTGAAACGGTGAGCTCCAAATGAACTTTTTCGCCTCTGAATTTGTTCTGTCAGGTCTTAAGTCACAGTGAGAAAGCTGACTAAAACACTTGCCTTCTTAATTGTAAAGTATACAAACAGAATGTGTCACCTCATCTTCAGCTGTGCAGTCAGTGGCAAGAGGGACATTTTCATCCTTGTGCAGGTTTCTCCATCACAGGGTCTTCCATCTTCTTTAGCTGAGACTCTTGTCCATTGCACAATAGGTTGCATTCCTCTTCTTCCAGTCCCTGACAGTCACCAATGTGACTGCTGTAGGAGCCTCATGTAAGTGGAACCACACAGCATTTTTCCTTTTGTCTTTTTTCACTTAGCATCTGCTTTCAAGGTTTAACGATGTTATAGCATGTCAGGATTTCCTTCCTTTTTAAAGACTGAATAATATTCCAATGTATGTATGTACCACATTTTATCTATTCATTTTTCCTCCATGTATTTGTGCATGTGATGCAGGGAATGGAACCTGCATTCCAGGGAAGCATTCTACCTCTGAGCACCTCTCCAACATCCCACTCTTTTTTTTTTTTAAAGAGAGAGGGACAGTGAGAGAGAGAGAGAGAGAGAGAGAGGGAATCAGTTTTATTTAGTTTTTCATGCGGCCTTTTTTGCTCTGACACTTTGTTGTGTTCATGATGCTGGGGTTTGAGCCTGCATCCTTGTGCATGCCAGGAAAGTGCTGCAACCACTGAGCCACTGCTCCAGCTTCCCCACACCCCACCTTTTTAAATAGAGATGGGCAGTAAGAGAGAGAGAGACAGAGAATCAATTTTATTTAGCTTTTCATTGCTCTGATACTTAGTTGAGTACATGGTTCTGGGGTTCGAACCTGTGTCCTCATGCATGCCAGGCAAGCGCCTTAACCGATGAGCCACTGCTTCAGCCCTCAGCCCCTTATTTTTTTGTTTTGAGACAGAGTGTACCTGAGTTCCTTAGGGCCTTGCTAGGTTGCTGGCATCAAACTTGGGATCCTCCTGCCTCTTGAGCCACTGGGATTGTTTATGCATTCATCTGTTGATGGACACTTGGGTTTTTTCCACCTCTGACCATTATAAATGAAGGTACTAGAAGTTGATGTACGAATATCTGTTTTGAGTTCTTGCTTTCAGTTCTTTTGGATATATATACACAAGTGAAATTGTGAGAATTGGGCGTGGTGGAGCACACATGTAGTCCCATGTCCTTAGGAGGTGAGGCAGGAAGATTGTAATTTTGAGGCAAGCTTTGGCAAATTAATGAGATTGTGTCTGCAGATCAAAGTTAAAAGGGCTGAGAATTTAATTCAGAGGTAGAGGGCCCCTGGATTCAGTTGCTGATATAAAAAAAAAAGTGGAATGATTCTGGCTCCCGTGGTGGTTCTGCTTGGTGCTGTGGAGGAGCCACGGTGCTGTCTGCGCAGCGGGCTGTGCCATTTTGCATTCCCCTGCAGTGGTCAAAGGTTCCTGTTTCACATCCTCCCAGCATGAATTGTTTTTGTTTTTTTCTTTTTAAAACTGGCTGTCCTAATAGGTGTAAATTGCTATCTCATTGTAGCTCTGACTTGTGTTTCCCTAATAGTGTTGAGCAGCTTTCCTTGTGCTTATGGCTGTGATGTTATGATGTATATATCTTTTTTTTTTCCTTAAAGAGAGAATTTTATTTTTTCATTTGACCTTTGTTTCTCTGGCACTTAGTTGTGTATGTGGTGCTGGAATTTGAACCTGTGTCCTTGCGCCTGAGAGGCAAGCACTCCAACTGCTGCACCACCGCTCCAGCCCCTACGTTTTGATTTTTGTTTGTAGTGCCTGGCTCATGACATCCATGTCTCTGGTTATTTTAGAATGACTTCAGAGCAATAAAGATTAAAGGCAGTCCTTTTTTTTTTTAAATAATGTTGGGCCCCCCTACCTGATGCCCCACATACAGGTCTGGGTCTGTTCTGGACCCTGCCAGCAGGCACTTAGGATACCCCCATCTGGAACAGCCCCTGACCAGGTGAAGGGCCAGCCTAGGCCTCTTCTGATCGGGGCCCCAGCACATGCCCAGGACCTACCAGAGGAAGATCCCTGCCCAGAGCAGCCCCTGCCTACCTGACACCCCACATGCTGGTCTGGGCCTCTCTTGGTCCAGCCTAGCAGGTGCTCAGGACACTCCTGGGTAAGACTCCCTTCAGGAGTAGCCCATGCCAGCTGAAGAACAATCCTGTCCTTCTGGTCTGGGCCCCTGCACATGCCCAGGACTGACCTGAGGAGGATTCCTGCCTGGAGTAGTTCCCAGACCAGGCCTCTTCTGGTTCTGGCCTGGCAAGTGCCCAGGACAGCCCAGGTTCAGATCAGCAACCTTGAGCCTAGATCCAAAAGGTGGAGTGAAATGAGGATCAAGGCAGAATCAGCTTCTGGAGAAGGTGATCATCAAAGGGGTGGTGTCTGATCTGAACCTTTGCCTTGCAAGAAAAAACACCTAGTAACCTTCCTAGATTCCCCTCAGGGAATCTCAATTCAGAGATCCTGAAAAAGGTCTTCAAAAATGAAGAATCAAACTAGGAAAGGTTCACCTCAAATCCACAACTGCCCTAAAAAGTATGCCACAGGTAGGGACTGAGACAAAAACCTTGAAAAAAATTATCTGTGATCTGATTACTAAAAGGAACAATGAACAAAAAGAAAATGTAATGAAGAGTCTAAGTGAGAAAACTCAAGAGATGAAAAACTATTATCAAAGAAATAGACATGCTGAAAAAGGAAGTAGCAGCTGAAGTCTTTAATCACGTTAAAGGAATGATGGAAGATTTAATAATAGACTGAACTATGGAAAAACAGAACCATAGCTCTTGAACAAAGAGCATCTGAAAATGAGGGTAGGCTGAGTAAGCTTGAGGGCATGGATGACAAAATAGAAAAGAAACTCATGCAGCATGATCAAAATTTCCAAATGTCTGGGATAAAATCAGAAGAAACAATATAAGAGTAATTGATATACAAGAAGAAATTGAAATGCAAATGAATGACAAAAAATGTTCAATGGAATAGTTAAAGAAAAATTTTCCTATATTAAAATAGAATCAGATATGTTCACCCAGGAAGCATAAAGGACACCCAATAGGCTTAATCAAAAGAGAAGTTCACCAAGACACATCATATGCAAAATATGTATCAAGGAAGTCAAGGAAAGAATATTAAAAATCGCAAGATAGAAATATCAGATCACATTCAGAGGGAAACCAATAAGGATCATCTGTGACTTTTCAGCACAGACTCTAGAAGCAAGAAGATCCTGGAAGGAGATCTTTCTATGTCTGAATGAGCACAGCATGCGGCCAGGAATACCATACCCAGCAAAGCTCAGCTTCAGATTTGAGGGGAAATAAGAGCTTTTCACGATAAGTTCAGACTTGCAGCATTTGTGAACAGAAACCAGCATTACAAAGGATCCTCAAAGATAAACTCCAGATAGAAGAACAAGCAAATACTCCTCATGCACAGAGGAAATTCAATAAAAGTACACACTATCAAAAGACAACAAAGAAAGCGTAAAACTCAATAATAAGACATGATGACTATGAACCACAGCCAGCAAAGCTCAGCAAAGGAATTGGTCAAAACAGTCAAGAGAGAATTTACAGAATGGGAGAGAATCATGGCCTGTGATCCCTCCGACAAGGGACTAATATCCAAAACTTACAAAGAACTAAAAAACACAAACAGTCCAGTCAATAAATGGACCAGAGAGCTAAACAAAAACTTCTCAACAGAGGAAATTGAGCAAGCCAATGAATACATGAGAAAGTATTCTAAATCACTAGTAATCAAAGAAATACAAATCAAAACTACATTAAGATTTCATGTCACTCCAGTCAGACAGGCAGATGAAGAATATAAATGATAGCAAATGCTGGAAGGGTGTGGGGAGAAAGGAACACTAGAACACTGTTGGTGGAATTGCAGACTGGTCCAGCCACTCCAGAAAGCAGTGTGGAGACTCCTCAAAAAAATTAGGGATGGATCCACCATAGGACCCAGCTATCCCCCTTCTGGGTATTTTCCCAGAGGAGTTAGAATCAGCACATGACAGTGATACAGCAAAATCAATGTTTATAATAGCCCAGTTTACAACAGTGAAATTATGGAATTAACCCAGATGCCTCTCACTGGATGAGTGGATCCAAAAGCTCTGGTATATAAATACAGTGGAGTTCTACTCAGCTATTAGAAACAGTGATATTGCAGCCTTTGAAGGTAAATGGATGGCAATGGAAGAAATACTGAGTGAAGTTAGTCAAACCCAGAGTCAAGACCAAATGTTTTCTCTCATTTGTGGAGCCTGGAGCTAAACCCAGGCTTGGGCAAAGGGTAGTCAAACTCATGTGTTGGATCCACCAAAAGCATAGTGACACATAATCTAGGGGAACCATAGACATGTAGGTGGGGGAAGGAGGAAGGGAGAGGAGGGGGAACAGGAGAGGTAGGGAGGATAGGGAAGGATCTAGGGAGGCAGTCAACAATGTAGCATTCTCTTTACCTCTCCTGAGAAGTCAGATAACGCTTATGCAATTATTTAATTCTGGAAAATTTACAATCATGTATACATATACACATATAAAATATGTGGACATTTGTATCTCCTATAGGGATGTAATATAGAAGAATCAAGAGACTGGGGAGTGGGTGTTGTGGGGGAAAACTATGGTTTAAGAGCAAATGCAAATCATATTGTCACTTTATATGCATTTTTAATTATATGAAAACTCAACTCCTTAATAAAAATTAAAAAGATGAAATTAAATAAAATGTTGGGACACTTTAGGCCTCAAAGCAAATTCTGTCTCTGACTTTTCTCCCATTCTCTTTTCACCTGCCTGTTCTCCTAGGTACACCATAGAAACCAGAATTTCTCTCTCCCCGAGGCAGGTTATATAGAAGCTAAAATATACAGTTCCTCTACTTTTCTGTCTAGACTTGGCCGTACAGAAACCTTGACCTACTTTGTCGGAGGAGGTCATGAGACTGTTTCAGAAGGGGCCCAAGAAGAACCGAGACAGCCAGGCCCTGCTGCTGTTCCCCTGGGCTGTCTTGCTGCACTCATCCACACGACCGTCCAGCCCTCAGTCGTGCCTGTAGAGCGAATCCCCAGGACCCCCAGAGGACACGGTGGGGACGGCTTCTGGCCAGCTGAGCATGTGGAGACTCATAGGAAACAACTCACCTGCATGCTGAGGAGGGCCACCTCACCTGAGGTGGGGGCCCACACCCAGGACCCTTCGAAACCTCACTTTTCTGTTTTTTTTTTAACAGAGAGGGAGGGAGAGAGAGGGAGGGAGGGGTAGATACAGGGACAGGAAATCAGTTTTAATTTAGTTTTTGATGTGGCTTTTGTTGCTCCAACGCTTAGTTCTGTATGTGGTGCTGGGGTTTGAATCCATGTTCTTGGGCTTGCTGTGCAAGCGCAGTAACCACGCAGCCACTGTTCCAGCCACAGACCTCACGTTTTATCTCTCTTCATCTGGGTCCTTATTTGTGTCCTTTAAAATTTCCTTTCTGACAAACTAGTAAGTGTAAAAGCAAGTGTCTCCTTGCATTCTGTGAGCTGGTCTAGCAAATTCTTTTTTTTCCAGTGAGGGGACTTGAACCCAGGGCCTTGTTCACACTAGGAAAACACTGTACCACTGAGCTGTGCTCCCAGGCTCCCAGGCTTTGGTGTAGCAAATTAATGGAACCTAAAGAGGGGATCGTGGAAACTCCAGTTTGTAGTCAGACTGTCAGAAATTCCAGAGGCTGGATCCGGTAACCGTATTTGAGGTGAGGATCGTCCTATGGCACTGAGCCCTCACCCCGTGGAGTCTAGCGCTGTCTACTGGTAGATAGTGTCAGAATCGGACTAGGGGACACCGTGCTGCTGTCTGCTGTTGGATTAAACAATCCAACAGCACCGAACGTGCTGGTGGGGAGAAGTCCCCACGCATTTTGGGATCAGAGTGGTGATCTGTGTTGTGAGCGTGTAGTGGGAGAAGTAGTTTTCATCTGCAGTTTCCTTTGGTGAGTGTTTGGGCAAGTCTCTGGCCCTTTGAACGCAGTTTGATGGTTTGGCGTGGCGTTAGGAGTTGTGCATGTATTCTGCACATGAGCCCCTGACAGATCCGTGTTTGCAAGTATTTCCCGTGGTTGTCTGTGCACTTTTCTTGTAGTGTTACCTCCATTCGTCCTCTGTATCTGCATTTATTTTATTTATTTATTTATTTATTTTAAAGAGAGAGGGACAGTGAGAGAGAGAAACAATTTTTATTTAGTTTTTCACATGGCCTTAGTTGCTTCAACACTTAGTTGTGTACGTGGTGCTGGGGTTTGAACCCAGGTCCTCGTGCTTGCCAGGCAAGCACCGAAACCCCTGAGCCACCACTCCAGCCCCTGTGTCTGCATTTGGAAATCCATGGTGGGCATCAGGAAACTAATCTCAGCTGGTCGGTGAGACTGTGTTGGTGTTGTCTTGCTCTCTGGCTTGTCGGGGTTTCTCAGTGCCCAATAGAGTGAGGCGTGTGTTTTGGGTATGGCAGTGGCTGTGAACAGGACTTTTGATCCTAGGCACTGCCACCGAGCCTGCAACAAGCTCATGCTCTGAAACTGATCCATCATCACAAGGGGCAGTTGCTGCAGGTGACAGGCAAGAGGCGGGTGCCCTGTAGGGAAGGCTGTTCATCATTTGGATGACAGTGCCCTGACCTTGTGGACCCGTGACCACATCCTGTGCTGTCTCTAACCTCAGACCACATAGTGCTTAAACCCGTTTCCCTGTGGTTGTGACACTTGTTTGTCAGCCAGGCTAGAGAAATGACATGGAATCATTGTAGCAGAGTAAAACCCTCATAATTACCGTTCACAATAGAGAGCAGCAGAGACCCATTTTACCTGGTTGCCGCGTTTGTGGTGAGTGTCTGTGAAGCTGTTGGGAACACACTGGTCCTAGGTGGGGTAGGATGCTGCTCCTTCAGAGTGGCTAGAGGTTTCCCCATCACAGCTTCTGAGGAAAGAAGGACTGAGCCAGTGACAGAACAGTGGATTGGGAATGCAGCACCCTCAGGGAAGGGCCCTGCCCCTGCAATGCTGGGCAAGCTCTCTA